>APFE030028592.1:182781-215490 GCA_000404065.3 Pinus taeda
CTCTCTCTCTCTCTCTCTCTCCCTCTCTCTATTTTTATCTCTTCCACATGACCTCTCTCTCTATTTTTATCTCTTCCTCTCAATTTTTCTATGTACCCTAGATATATTCCACTCAATCTTGCAACCATCTTCTTTTGTAACGAAGTGTAAACATATGTTTATTATATGGTTCCTCGTCTCTCTATTTAAAACCTTGAACTTCATTCTCTCACTCAAAAGTATGTGATTCTAATTTCAAGAGAGATTGTAGCACCACATTTACATGATTAGCACATCTTTATACTCCTTGATCCTCTCTCATGTTAGGTCTGTCGATTTCAAACAAAACTTTTCTTGGGTGTTTAGGTGGGTTTAATCATTATGATGAACCCACCATCATGAATACTAGTGGCTTGGCATATTAGGAGCTTTTATGTAACATGAGTTCAAGGATATTTTTTAATAGCCAAAGATTACTACAACTTTTTAGCCATTCTACAGAATATAGAAGTAGCCTACTTATGCCTACCTAAGTAAGAGATTATTTTCTTTTAGTAAGTTCATCATGTTGTTAGTAGTTGTACTATCAAAAGGTGGCCTTATTCTGACATGTAAACATTTTCCTTCTCATTTGAAGCCCTTCATCCATTTTTGGTTGGAAGTGACCTTATTTCAAAGCTATAGACATGCATTCTCTCATATCCATTTTTGGAATGGTACTAATTTATGGGATGGAAACTATGAAGAAGAGACAAAATTTAAGCCTAGTGGACCTATGAATCCTACATCATATAAGAATATTACCACTTGGGAGAACAAATGCAAGAAGAAATATTCCTTGATTTTGTGACAAGTGGTGATCCACCATATTTTTTACATTAATGATTCATACGGATCCTTAAAGAATTTAAAAGACTTGTATGACACAAATTCAAAATTGAAACTTGTATTACTGCTGGTGAAGCTCTTCAACCTATATTTCAATGATGATGATCCCATGAAATTTATCCTTTGAGATCAAATCCATCATGCATGGCATATATTCCACTAGATTGAAGATAGCCCTTCCTCTCACAACCTTCATCAAAACCCTTTACCCCACATACTCTCATTATATTGAACCCCTACAATTTAGTGGCTAAATAAAGTCCATCACATTTGACTCTATAGTGTAAAAATATTCCAAATGTCATAAAGCTTTTGGAAGGAAGAAGTTGGCTTAGCCCATTGGAGAAACCATATGCCTTCTTGAGAAAGGGAAGAATTATTCATATGACTCTTCTACAAGAGAAGGAAAAAAAAAATTAATCTTCACTATGAATGTTGTGGTAGAAATAGACATGAGGAAAATATATACATAATCCTGTGGGAGAAGATCAAAGAAAATTAGGATTAGAAAGAACATAGAGTCAAAGAATCAAATCTAGCAAGACATATAGTATATGAAGTTTCTCATTACATTGTTTCAAATTTCATATTGGAGTACTTGAAGCAGAGATGCAGCGAAAACCATAGTCCATCATCGTGATTTAATTTGTGGTCTTCCTTAAACCATTTTTTTGTAGAAGCCATCAACTCTTTTTATTCATTTGGTTTGTGGTAAACCCAAAACCATCAGATTTAGAGAGTGTGTTCAACCATTGGTAGTTGTCCTCCATCTTTATACTTAGACTTAAAAACATTATTTCCATTGGGGTGGCAGAGGGATGTTAGACACCAAATCCTTTGAAATTATAGTAAATTATAAATATTTAAAATAGAAGAAATCTAAATAGTTACAATAAGATGAGACATCAAACCTTGGAAGAAAAAATTAAAAATTAAGAAACATTGTATATAATTAAATGTTTTCGGCTAATAAAATGTAATGAAATTTTGAATTACTTCTCTATTCAATTCTCAACCTTTTTAATTTTAGAAAATAAAAAAATTAACTTTTAATTTATTCCTTATTTATTATTTTATTGTACTTGATTTTTTATTTTTATTTTTCAATTTACTAATTTTAAATTATTTTTAACTTTAAAAAAAGAATTATCTTATTTTTCTTTCCTTTTAATTTTCTTTTCCTTATGTTTTACTCTCACACTTTTTTTTAGAATGTTATCAAAACGCAAGGGAGGTAGAGGTTTGTTTTATTTTTTTTAAATATTTTTAAATTATATTATAATTCTTAAAAAAAAATCTTCTATGGTTTAATATATATGTTTTTTCCATAATTTTAGGTTTTGTTTTTGTTTCTCACTCTATATGTTTATATTTTAATTTTATTTCTTTTAATTTTTATTTATAATAGGACATTTTTTATGTCATGGTTTGAAAATTGTAGGAATATTAAACATAACAAAAAAATGTCACTAATAGTATATGTTTTGATTGGTATGCTGATTTTGAAATTTTGATTGCAACAATGTGACCTATGATGTCATTTGTATAAGGCACTTAGGTGTCACAAGAAGATGAAAGTGATATCATGAAAGAAATGATGACATAAACAAATATTCTTGAACTTATACTCTTACCTTGACTGAAAACTAGTGGTTTTCTTCATTTATCCTCTTCCATGTAATGGTGTATCTATCTTTAATTCTTGTTAGGACATTCTTTTAAATTTTCCCACTTTTTTTCGACTTTAATTCATTTTTATAACTCCTTAAATACTTACGGTTTTCTTTTTTTTCTTTTTTTTTAGGTGGAAAATACCTTTGTACTTTATATGAGGAATATGCATGTTCCAATTCATTACATCATAGGCTTAAAGCCATTATAGCAAAGCTCATCATGTCACTTGTGAGAATTGAACCTCTGTGAGGAGGTCCTAATCATTCATTCTAACCACCTGAGATAAATCCAACTGAAAATTACTTCTACATTATTATCATAACATGATGTACTATTTAGTCTCATTAAACAACTTAGTCACTTATAATTATGATATTTTATTATCCTATCTTCTCCTCGGAGATATATCTAATTTTCTTTCTCCTTGGAAATAATAAGTATCACTCTTTACACTTAAATGTGTAGCTAATAAGTAATCAGTAAACATATGTGAATAGTGCATGATTGGAAAACCCTTTTCATGGGGAATGTCATATATTTGTTAAATATAGAATAAAATCCATATAGTCTATTATAGGGAATGTCTTTTTCTTCATTCATTTTATTTCTCTCTTTCATAAAATGCTAAGAGTTTATTAAAATGTATTGTGGTTTTAAATTGAATTATACCATTTTCATATTTATATTTTCCATTGTATATAACCATTTCAAAAATGTTTACAATTTTTCCTATGTACTCTTCATATTAGCAACAAGATTACCCTTACCACTATTTAAGATAGAAATTAAGGAAATCTACTTCATCTTAGATATTCAATCTCTTAGAATTTCCTTCATTTCGGAAACTAGGTACTTCTAGTTGACATTTTATTTGGATGTAACTTTCAACTCTAGATGTAAATTGTACAACTTAATTGTGGTGAAAAATAACATAGTAAATATCATGATATTTGACAATTACAATTAACATATAAATCAAATCCTCGCAAAAAGAGAGTGATCATTATATTAATAATCAAGTAAGACCTTTTAGTATTTTTCAAATTATAAAATGCAGCAAACTTTGAGGAAATTTTTTTCGAAGCCACCATCATGAGGGCATAATGATCAAGATATTAAGAACATTTAAAACTTGTAAGTAATTTATAAAACTATAAACAGGCTATGCATAACTAGCTAATATTTTTTACAATATGGATTACAAATTTATAATATGCATGAGAACACAGCACATGTACCAAATTTCGAAAGTTACTCTCCCCAACCTATTCAAAATCAGGACTAACCACATTCAACCATTAATATAAAGGACAAGTTTGTTTTAGTAAATATTATAGCATACAAAGTTAACACAAGGTTATGTGATTGTAGACTAACCTATCAAATTACATCCATGTTTTTAGAACAAGATCAACATGTATGGTATCAATGGCTTTGTGAAAGGAAAAATGAGTATGTTATATCTTGGTTCATTTTTCGAGAGGGAATGATAGCACATTGTGGGATCTTAAGAGAAATACATTCTTTAGAAAATTAGTAAATATTGAGCAACAGGTTTGAGTTACAGAGCACATTCAACAATTCCAAAAGTTGAATCTCGAAGTAAAGAATATTTCAAAGGATAATCTATTAGACCTATTTATGTGAAATTTAAAGGAAAGAATCCAACATGAGGGGCATCTCATTTAACCTAAATCTATAGAGCATGCTTTTAGTCTATAAAGGAAATTTGAAATTAAAAGTATGGCCACTAGAAGATTGGTCACTAATAACCACAGTGAAGATCATGCTCCCTCTCCTAAACCAAAAAGGTTGAATCCTTAGCAAATGGATGAAAGAAGAGAAAATGGATTGTGTTTAAAGTGTGAAAATAAGTATAGTAAGGGGAATAAATGCAATGAGAAGTAATTACTTTACATTGACTCTGAAGAGGAAGAAGATCAAGAATTGGAATAGTCACAAGATCTAGAGCTCAAAGATACTACTCCAACAATATCCTATCATGTACTGGCTAACAACAACACTCCAAAAGTTCTCAAGATAGATGGATACATCAAAAAGAAAAAGGTAACAATGTTGATTGATTCAGGAAGTACCCATAAATTCATCAATTACAAATTAGAAAAAGTTCTCTATTATTTCAGATATCCAACACCATAGTTTCAAGTAATGATTGCAGATGGAGGCACCATAAACTGCTAACGGAAGTGCCATAATGTTAAGCTCAATATAGGGGAGAATTTAATGTAGAATCCCATGATTGCGATATAAATGGGTGGTGTGGTGCTGACATTGTACAAGGTGTCCAAAGGTTACAATTATTTGGAACTATGAACTTTACTTTTCAAGATCTCTTCATAAGATTTAACTCGAAAGGAAATGAAATCATTATTAGAGGTATTTAAGGGATTCCCTCCAAAGTGATAATATCTAGTGGAATGACAAAATTACTCAAAAAGGAGAACTAGGGTGTAATGGCACAATTATGTTCACCACATGTTCAAACAACATCATCTATGTCAAGTAATTTCTATAAATCTATCAACAATCATCCCAAGGTATTTGGATTAATGCATAAGGGTCTTCCACCTAATTAAGATCATGACCACATTGTTCATTTGCAACTGAGAAGTGTACCAAATCTAAATGAAGAAAGCAAAATCATATTAAAAGTAGAAAGAATCCTTGAAACATGGATAAGCAACCAAGTAACCCAAAAATTGTGGATTACATCATCAAACATAAGAACATACCAATTGAAGAGATGACATGGGAAGATGACTTATTCTTGCAAAATCACAGGTAGTTAATCAAGTGTAAAGGAAAACACTTGTTTGAAGCGGAGGGGTATGTTAAGCCCTATATAAGGCCCATTTTAACCATAAAACCCTTTATTAATCCCTATATATTGAAAGATTACATTTCTATTATTATAGTGTTATGTAGGCTAGAACCCCTCATGGTCCCCCCTTATTAGGCCCTAGACATTGAGTGATTGTTATTATTATGTTTGATAGAACCCCTCATGTTCCTATTTATTATTATATTGTACCCCTTGTATCCTATATATATATAATATACATACATGCACACGCACACTAAGGAGACCTAGTCATTAAGATCATCAATTATTATCTTCTACATGTATTCATTGTAAAAGGAGCCTTCCCCCTTGAAGAGGATTGTAATTATTGGCTTCTTATCATTTTTAAGGTGCAAGGATCATAACAGTGCTTAGGAATAAAAAAAAATTGTGTGGAACCATGAATTCCATAGTTTGTACTCTATTATACAATGTTAGAGAATTGGTCTGGAAAGTGGATGATTTCCATATTATTCATATGGATATGGATTAGCTTGATGGAAATATACCACATTGATATCTACCAATAATTAGAGACTAAAGTTTAATTCAAGAAAAAAAATTGATTCAAATGTTTTGGGATCACATAGTTGACACATTGACCTCAACTAAAGACATGGTTATATGTTTTATATTTTGGATATATATATATATATATATATATATATATATATATATATATATATTGAACAAGTTAGAAAAAATATGGCTTAATACCAATAATAGAGACAATTCATCAAGAATCAAACATTTATAGTGGCTCAAGATATGTTCTAGTGTGCTATTGGGATGAACTCCTACTAGATTCACATTTATTTAGTATTCAATTCCACCATGAACTCACGTATATAGCTCTTGTTAGTACTTCTGTTAAATGACATATTTCATATTAATTATTACATTATATTATATTGGCCAATTTTCCCACCCCATGCCATTAATAGTTGTCCACGTCACCATACCAACCATTGTTCAATTCACTATCTATTTTCAAACATTTTTAGGGCCCACATTTATTGTCAACTTTTTTACCAAGTGACATCCAAATCCTTCAAATTTCAGTGGTCATAGAGATGGTGGTGGGGAAGCATGTCATCTCATCAAATAAAGTCATCAACATCATTAAAAAAATTCCACTAAATCATGGGAAAATTTATGAATCCAATAAAATAATGGAGTTGAACATTATGGAATGTGAATTTATAGGTGAGTGATCACTTTCCAATGAGTTGAGTATAGTTATGGAAAATCAAGATTGATTAACAATGTCATTACTAGATATGGCATTGCCATAATACAAAAACATAAAAGCTCACCACTTTAAAAAATTGACATTCCATCATCGATGTGTCATGACAACCATTACAAAAACAATGGACATAAAGTGTTTTAGGTGTTGAAGAAGTTACAAAATTATTTCTTTCAATTCAAATCCATATAATTTTGAATTCAACACAACTAAGGTGGATGGATTAAATAAAAAAGTTCCTATGCATACATAGTTTCTCCATTGCAACTTAGATATTGTCTCAATATTTTAAAATGATGGGTCGATAAAATTATTTGATTAATTCTAGAGCTAGAATGACTTAATATTATTAGAGTTTTCATAGAATCTAAAAGATTTTTTTAGTGGTAATTGGGGTTGAGGTGGATCTAACTGAGGAAATCATTACCAAGGTTACATGACTAGCACTAGGGTAAGAGAGTTTAATAAGAGAACTAAATCTTGTGAACCAAAGAAGGTATTCTTTCATTGTGGGGAGATGGTGGAAGACACATGCTTAGGTGTGAAATAAGAGTAGTAACAAGCATCTCGGGATGAGGTGAATTTCACTTAATAACCCATATCACTTATGAGGGTAGGAACAACATGGTTCTTGGTTAAAATTTTAAATTTCTAGTTCACTTGAGGAATCACAAACTCATCAAAATAATTTACTTTATGCTTCAATTAGTTTATAGGATGGTTTGTGAAGTAAAAAAATGGAAACATCAATATCCGAGTTCACCATAGATTGATAATGAATGGAACCTTGTTGAAAGATGCACAAGAACATCTTAGGAATAGTTTACTAGATGACAAGGAGAATAAGTTGAGACAATAAAAATGAGGATGTTGCAAAGTCCCTTAAGGGTCATGTTGATATTGAAACACTTATTGAGGAAGCTCATAAATCAAGCATCCAAACACAATTAAAAACTAGTTGGATGAAGCACTAAAGAACTTTGTACTTGAGCAGGAAATAGAGGCCAAGTCACAAAAGGATAAAGTTGGACCTTCATATTCATAAGTTGTTGAGGTTATAATATAAATTAAAGACTCCCTTGACATAGTAGATCTTGAACCTTTGTTAGGATTTGGTGTATCCATAGTTTGGGAAAGAGAAGGTCAAAATTCTACCAAAGGTGCTAACCATTGTAAACACACAAAAAAAATCACTAAAGAGAATGAGAGGCTATTTTCCACAATATTGAAGATGTAGGAGAAGCATTGAGTCCATTGTTTCAATGAATAAGGTTCAAAATTTGATCAATCAATTCATAATATCAATAACAACAAAAACTTAGAAATGGAAGGCCATCACATATTTGCATGGTAAATTCATTCCACTTGAGAAAAATCATCAACTAATCTCCTCATTACAAGAACATTCTATTATTCTAGTAATACAACATAGACACTATTAGGAAGTTGAATGTAAAAAAAATGATAAAAGAAAGTAGTGCTATATTTTTTTATTGGGGAGAGTTATTTCGCACTTACCTACAAACCTAGGAAGGCAACTCAACTATGTGTTTAATTTTGTAGAAAATATTTAAGGAGTGCCCCTAAGAGGAAATACCTAATTTGTGAACTCGAACTACATAACTAAACAATGCCTCATTTCACTAAATGGTTCCTTAATCATTATGTTGGGGGCATTCAATTAAGCGAGTTTATATTGATAATATGGAATGAGGAGAGAAGGTTTTAGGAAATGCAATAATATAGAAGCTCCAAGCAAATATCATGGTCAATGCAAAGCATAATGAACCACAATGAGTGTGGACAAATAATTTCATATGGTTTAAATCTCAAGTCTAGCATGCTCTGAAAAAACAACAAAATGATGCATTAACACAATAAAATACAATCAAAAGTACATTTAAAGAAAAAAATGTTTTGATGCTTATAGTTGAGGTTGAATGAGTTTTTAGTACCATGGAAGAGTATACAACCCCACTCTCTCATTGGAATTTAGGAAACCTTATTTTATGGAAAAATTGTATGTTGAGGATACTGAGAGGCTTAGATATAATTGGTTAGGTTTATGGTTCAAATTTCCTCTATTGTGGTGATCCATTCCTCACTTGAGAGGGCTAGGTTAAATAAATGCAACTCAAGGGTAAGAAAGATTGTAGGACCATGGTTTTGGGGTAGAGTCAAGCTCTTTCTTACTCCATGGTTTCCAAATTTCAATGCAACAAATATGGTAATTATAACCTTACTGATTTGCGTGAGACCCCCAAACCTCCCACTTACTTTTTGGCACCATGAAGTCATAGAGGCCAAAGGAAACACTTTGGGCAAGTTCAAAAAGAAGGATCTCGAAATAATAGAGAAAGTTACATATACCTACACCAAAAGATATGTGGAGGTAGAACTTGGATAAGGTCTACTAGATCACATTATATTGAAACATAAAAACTGCCAGTGGAATCAAGATTTAGACTATGAGAATAAAATATTTTGATGTTGTTTCTACTCTCAAATAGGGCACTTACAGAATGCATGGCCTCAGGAAAAAAATTATCCAGAAGAGAAAAAGGAACACAACAAAAAAAGATCATAGTTTACTAACACAAATTTCTATGAAACAGAAGAAGAAGAAAACCTAAAGAATCTAGCAAGAGACTATGGAGGCACTCATGATCAGAATGAAAATTTTGTACACCCTCAAGGCAGGACAGTTATAGCAGATATTCAAGAATTTGAGAAGAAAATAAACATGAGTCTAAAAGAGGATGATACACTGGGCATAAAGTGTATCCATGTATCAAAAAGTTCATATTTAGATAAGGAGCATCCTATAGAGATATTTGCAAGCGATTTGGCTCTAGTTCCAATGGACCTCAAAGTAGGGGAAGATTTTTACTACTTGTTGAATTTACATATAACAACAACTATTAATGTTCTATTAAAATGGAACCATTCAAATTTCTATATAGAAGACCATGTATAACACCTTTGAGTTGGGATAGACTTGAACATAGAGTTATGGTAGGGCTAGAGATAATGTAAGTAATGGAAGAACAAATGACTATGATTAAAGAAAGTCTTAAGGAAGAAAGGGGCAAGCAGAAGAGCTATGTTGATACCCATAGAGTTTATCAAATTTAAGATGTTGGAGATAAAACATTTCCAAGAGTCAAACCACAAAAGAGTTAGATAAAGTTTGGAAAGAGAGTGAAGTTGTCTCCACATTTTATTGCGCCTTTTGAAGTCATAGAGAAGGGACCAATAGCTTATCAACTTACATTAACCTTGTCTTCAGAATGTAGGCATGTCATTTTTCATGTTTTTTTTCTTACATCATTTCTTTTCAAACCTATTTCATATTATTGATTTGAGTCATTTTTAGGTATAGACAAGGGACGGTGATTTCCAAACTAATTTGCATCTTGGACCAGCACACTCAATGACTTAAATATTGACTATTTGATTAAGTTATGGTCTAGTGGGATAGTTATAGTCCTATTTCAATGACTTGGAGGATGTAAAGGATATGCATCGACATCTTCCTTACTTATTCTAAAACTTTGGGATAGAGTTTAGTTTTAGATGGGGTGTACGTAGCGCCCCATTTTATTCTAACTTTTGAAATAGATAATTTGACTAATGTATAATATTGTTTGAGGACATCAGATATTGATGATCTAGTTATTTACACTATGTGATGATGACACTTTCTATTCATATTAATTTGATAATCAGGATAGATGTTACTTGATGAGTTAGTTATTAGATGATGATGTTTATTTATGTTACTATAAATTTTACATTAGTGAATTTTGAGGTCCAAAATTCACTAGGTATTGGTGATCTAGTTATATACACCATGTGATGGTGACACTTTCTATTCATATTAATTTAATAATAAGGATAAATGTTATTTGGTGAGTTAGTTATTAGATGATGATGTTTATTTATGTTACTATAGCTTTTACATTAGTGAATTTTGAGGTCAAAAATTTGTGTCATACGAAAAATAATAAAACAACAATTAAAGTAATAAAGTAATAATTATGAATTATAATAAATAAATAAAAACAAAAACAAAAAACTACATTTTTTATTGTATTTTTGGCTTATCTCCTTATAATTTTATTCAAATGTCAAGTGTACACACTTGTTGGATGCAAAATTCAATTCCAAATCTAACGAGTACCTATTGTACACACTCTGCATACTTCTAAGTAGGCCCGCATTGAAAAAATTGAAAATACATTAAAAAGCGCAATTTTATTTTTTAATATTTTTCATTTTTTGCAATGGAGGCCTACTTGGAAGTATGCATAGTGGGTACTGGTTGGATGTTCAACATGATTTTTTTCATGTATTTTCAAAATTTTCAATGTGGGTCTATTCAGATGTATGTGGAGTGGTTACTCATTGGATGTTGAATTACATATTTTTTCATGTATTTTCATTTTTTTTCAATGTGTGTCTACTTAGAAGTATTCAAAGTAGGTGCTTGTTGGTTATAGAATTTAATTCCACACCCAACAGGTTTCTACACGACATTTGAGTAAACCTATAAGGAGGTAAACCAAAACTACAATTAAAAAAATAGTTTTCTTCTTTTCCCTCCAAAATATTTCCCTCTAGGAATGACATCATCATCTTGAATCCGATTAGTTCTTTTGAATTTAATTTTCTTAGTACATTTTTTGTTTTGAGGCCCATTTTTTACGTCAAAATTCCCCTAATGATGCATAAAATTTCATGATGATTAGTCATTCATGATCATATGTTAGTGATGATATCCTAATTATGGAAGAGGACTATGATGGAACATAGGTGTGAGGCTGAGTAGAGATTTTGATTTGATTTTTGAGTAATGTGAATTTGAATTTGAATTGTTATTGATGAAATCATTTTATAAAGCACTAACAACTTGTATAATGAATGTAGACACAAGGTTTGTGCTTGTTGAACAACTCACATATGGATAATGGGGATGTATGAAGGAATTTAGATAATCTTCGAATGGTGGAACAATGTCTCTGATTCCACCTACCAACGCTGCAACTATGGCTTAGGTTGTAAAGTGCAAGTTATTTCCATCTTGGACTTTCATAATGTCATAATGATTAGACTGTGGTGTAAGTTACTCATAAGGTATAAATAAAGGGCATGTATTAATTTGGAAACCTTAATTCTTAGTCTTCATTAGTCTCTCAACAAAGTCAACCCTAGAGTTAACCATTGTCTCCATCATTGTGCCAAGTTCTTCTCAACTAAACAAAAGACTTATTTAAAAAGTAAGTGTTATGGCACCCTTGGATTACACAAGGTAACTCCTAAAAAGCATAAATGAATTGGAACCCTTGGTATCGAGAAAATGAAATGTTTACTAGAACCTAAAATTTATAAATAAATACCTTAAAATCTATAGATAAAAATGGAAGTCACTTATATTTAGTGATTTATTTAATAAAATTGTTACGGGATTACGAAAAATGAACTATACTAATAGATAAATACTAAAACTAAGAGAAATTAAATGAAATGATTAGAATAAATAAATTTAATAATTAAGTAAGGATATAATAAGCATGAAAGGTGTCTCATTTTTAATTATAAAAGAATAATAATACACTTGAATCAAAGAATCCAAACTAAAGAGTAAAGAAAAAAATGTGTATAAACTAAATATGAGATGTATATTTAATTAGAAATATTAATTTCATGAGAATTCTCCATAGAGGAGGATGCATATAATTATAATTTCAACCAAAATTTGAATTTAGATAAAAAGAAGAAATTTAGAAACATAAAATAACACATAGACAAGTAACTAAAGTTAAATAAACTAATGAACACTAAAATGTGAAAAGTCAAAGGGGATCAAGAGACAACTAGGAGAAAATTTAGGAAACTGGTCATGGGTGAGGGAAAATACTTTTACTTTTTTGACTTGATCCATGAGGGATTTGTTAGTGTGAAATTTTTCGGAAGGTTTACCTAAAACACTTCACTTAAGTCACTAGGTGACACATGACCCTAAAAACAATTTATGGTTTCTTATGCATCAGATCTGTAATAAAACTTGGAAAACCGACAACAAAATAGCATATATGATCCAAAACAGCAAACAACAATATATATATATATATATATATATATATATATATATATATATATATATATATATAATATATATATATATATATATATATCCAATGTAATAACCCAAATGGAAAGACTTTTAAAATGAATAAATCTTTTATGATAACACCTAGTGAATGATATCTACAAAAAGGGTCTGCAAGTCCCCCTCCGTGGGATGGGTCCTTTGATGTCCTTGATGCTTCAATAATCGATTCTCTCTCTCAATGTGTCAAAGACCCAAAACAATGTGGAGAACTCAAGTGGGAGCTCAGATGAAAAGAGGCGATAATGGTGACGATGATAATGATCATGGTGAAGAATGAATGGAAACCCCTCCTATTTATAACAAAGTATTGAGTTAATCTCGAAAATGGAGAATAATAAAATAATATTGACCAAATCAAGATCTAACCATTAGGAATACTTTATTATATTTTTGGAGAGGGAAAAGATATTAAAAATGGTCAAATATCTTTATTTAGAAATAATTAACAAATTTAATGATTTATTAATTATTTCGCAGATTAAGAATGGTATGAAAATGAAATAATTATTAAATAGTGATTTAACAATTATTCCAATAATAGAAATAACGAATAATAAATAAATAGTGATTTATTTAATTATTCCTAGGGGATTTAGTCAAAAGTGACAAGGAATAATTAACAACCAATGACTTAATAATTATTCCTAGAGAAAATTAAATAAATAATGATTTATTCAATTATTCTCATGGGGTATTTTTATTTTAATCATAAAATAATTTAATAAAAATGGTTTACTATTATTTTCCATGGTGAAAGTGATTTTAATATGGTAAAATTAATCCTACATGGTGTATTTCGATCCACTTAGTTAGAAATGGCTAGGTGATCATTTTTTGGTGATAACAGATTGCCCCCCCCAACGTATGAGTGTTAACAAAAAATTTTATGATCGAAATACATTGTAGGTTACACTTCCAGGAGACACCAAAGGGAAGTCAAAGAGAGAGAGAAACAACTAAAGCAATGCAAGGAACGACAAAAATGTAGGGGGTGAGACCTACTAAACTAATAGAAGTCTCCTTTTATGTGGGAGTATATGATCTCAAATGAGGCGGGGGAGGCATACCTGTATTCACTGAGATAACTGCATACAAAGAATAATGGTGAGACCAGAAATGTGGGACTGAGCTACAAAGTACATGATACATGATATGTTGGCATCAATGGGTCAGACAACAATACAAAGGATCCCATATACATAATGTGCATGGAAGGACATAGGCCAGGACTGAATACAATAAAATCTTAGTACATGAGACATAATTCCCCTCAAGCTGACATGGTGAGGGGGAATCGCAACCAAAGAAGCATTGTTGAATAAGGGAGGGCTTTGAAGATCTAAATGGACCATCTGAAGGAGACATGCATGTTGTGGGCCCTACAAGCAAATGAAATCAAACCCATCACATATGCAAAACTGTATTTGAGGCTGGATCAACATTTGCGGACATCTAGGCATGTCAACAACTACTTGAAGGGCCACCCCCTCATGAGGTCTGAAACATATTGCACACACCCAGGAATCAATGGGACAATCGTCTGGATCACCAAACCATCAAGTGTATGATTCTCAATCATATGATAAGGAGTTGGATTCGAGTACATGAGAAACAAACAAGTCAAAGGGAAATGATGATTCCCTTTGCTTGGTCTAAGGCACTGAACAAATATGAAATCCATAACCAAGGTACACCACCCTCTAGACCACTCTTCTGAAATAAATGTGTTGAAGTCAACAAAAGAGAACTTGCCAATGTTAAGGCAATAAGGAATCCTTAACAAAGGCATGAGGTATCATAGTAGAGTGACTGATGGACTGACACCAGGGATGATGATGGAAGGAAACAAGATGAGTGGCAGACTAGTGACTTCCCTTGTCAGAGCATGATATGTATGGTTAATCTGCCAGTGACTGACTCGATTCGAGAGGGGATAGTCAATGACTCAAACAGGGGTTTGACAAAGAGGGCGCAATAGGGATGGAGGCCAAATAGGAATATAATGGGATGGATATGACACATAGATGTATGGAACATTGTAATTGGACTCAAGGGGACTCAGAACAGACTCCATGGTTACAAGGGTGAATCATCTTGGATGCTCTGAACAAGGGTGACTCGATGATGTTGTCACATGGGGGAGGCCCGGAGGGGACCATAAAAACATGAGTAAATGATGGTCACTCATGATGAAAACTAACACGTGACTCAACCAATGCAAAGGTAAAGTGGTAACAGAGTATGGGTGGCTCAAGCCAATACATTCGACTTTAGTAGGTGGCAAAGTGAGACCTCATGGAAAAAATGCATTCCTTGTGAAGTGTCTACTTACCAAAAAAAAGGGAGACCCATTATAGAACCTAGTGAGATATTTCCAACGATGCTGATGGTTTGTCAAATGGAGCAACAGTTTGGTTGTAATGGGCGAAGAAAAAAATAGAGTTTTTCCTATAAAAGGGCTTCTTACCCCCAAATCCAATTCATTTTCATAGTGAGTTGTTGAAGAATTTGGAGAGGAAGAGAAGGCCCTAAATCTTGTGGAGATCATAGCAGACAAACCAATCATCAGAATCAGGATGTGCAATTTGGAGGAAGGTAGCCTAACCTTAGTCATCATTTTTTATGGATTGAACTTTCAAATTAAGGTTTTAGTTCACTGTGGGGGACCCCTTCTTATCCTCATGGTCGCAACACACTTTTGGGGCTTATTCTACATTCTGGAATGCAGAAACTGGGCTGATAAGTGTGGCCAACGTAGTTTTGAGGTTAAAAACTTCGTTATGGGCTGGGAGGAAAAGCAGGATTAGTGCTCTATGGTGAGATGAAGCTAAGAACTAAAATTGCATGCCTTGGACTCTAAACTGCAAAAAATAATGGTGTTTTGTAGTTATGGCAAAGCTAAAGGTTGTATGGCTAGAACTGACCGTCGGAATCAGGATCTACAAGTTGGAGGTAGGTGGCCTAATCTTACTCATCATTTTTGGTCGATTAGACTTTCATATTATGGCTTTAGTTCACTATGGGAGACCCTTTCTTATCCTCACGGTCACAACACACTTTTGAGGGCCTATTCTATGTTTTGGAACACAGAAACTAGGCTAATAAGTGCATCCAACATAATTTTGAGGTCAAAAATTGTGTTTTGGGCTAAGAAGAAAAGCATGATTGGAGCTTTGTGGTGAGTTGAAGCTAAGAACCATAAATGCATGCCTTTAACTCTAAACTAACAAAACATAATGGTATTTTTTAGGTATGGTAGAGCTAAAGGTTGTATGGTGAGAACAAGATCTGCAAACCCTTCATGCTGAGATTCAGAGGAATCAAGCAATGAGAGGGATTTTGGCATGGTATGGTGTGTTAAAGTTCTTGGAGAACCCTTTGATGAGGGTTGGTGATCCCTTCTTGTTGAGGATTGTGAGTTACTAGGACCTAGATCAAGAGGCCTTTGTAGTACAGGGGCACAAGATCTAGATCACGATCTAAGACATATATTTTATGGCAGGATTTCCCCCACTGGGGTAGTGGGGGAGATACATCCAGCACTGCCTCATGGGAGGCATATACGTGAGTTTGTTTATTGTCACTGTGTATTGGGGGTTCGTGCAAAGGGAACAACCATTCAGATCAGTGACCTAAAGAGGCTTGAGACACGAGCTACAACCACAATAGTGTTGCAAATCTTGGGTAGTCATGCCTTCCACCACATTACTGGGGGGAAGTTGATGCTGGTGGGGAGTGTGTTGGCAGGGACCTACTATGGGTGGGCCTAGATGATGTTGTCATCATTGAAATGATAGTTGACACTATGCAAGTGGATAAGATCCCTACTATCCTTCCTCATGTAAAGATCTAAGATGGGGACCCACGAGAGCCCAGGATGCACTGTTGGGGGCATATGCTGTGACGAGTTCAAGGAGGGGGATTTGGAAGAGTCATCCGACCTGAGTTTTTTGCTCATTGGGACCATATGCCACTATACATAGATGATTATCTGTATAGTGGAATGAACTATCAAGGGGATCCTTACTTACCATTGCCGTCGAGACGAGTGTGCGATCCAGATGGTAAGTGAAATTTGTTAAATATTTGATGCATTTATAGTTTAAGAAATATGTATATGTGGTACTTATTTCTAAACTTTGTGGTATGTATACATAACATTGGTGAGGCTGGCAAGATACACGAGATGAGTCGCAACACCTGGGGTTGTATATCAGAGTGGGGCCACATCACAATAGAGATCAGGTAGTGATTCTCTACTAGAGGATCTTCGACGCAGATTCAACATTCTAATAACATGGATGATAGAGTGTGGGTGACATGAGTCAGAAGATTGATATACAGATGAGTGCACTGGTCTTCCCTCAGAGTGGCAAGGAATCACAAGGTGCATTGCTATGGTCGGTTAGGCAGTATGATACCTATGGGCTAGTGGGATGGAGCCATTGGCTCCAGATCCTTTAGATGATAATGATTAGGCATATGGACATGTGGGTAACCATTTTTTTTTTGTGATAACATGTGAATGGGAATGTCAGATATATTTAGAGTAGTGGACTCAAAACATTGTATGTTGGATATTATGATACATAATTATGGTTATGCATCTTTTGTGGTGATTGTGGTTCACCATTTGTTTATTCTATTGATGTCTTATTTTATATTCATATGATTAATTCCAATCTAGAATATTATTTTCAACGGTATCTACATAGTGACTTTGGGCTCTAGGAACATGTATGAATGTAATGGATTCAAATTCACGTGTGAGAATCTTAACTCTTAGAAATTTTCTAAATAGGATAGAATTATGCACATGATAAACGTCGTTCAATTGCATGACAAATAGCAAGGAATCAAGACAAACATGAAGGTGAAGGATGCAACGATCAAGGGCATCAGCTAACAAACCTATCACAACATCATATTTGGCCCAGCTATTTGTGGAAAATCCAATGTAGACATCGTTGGAGTGGACTAATCAATTCAAGGGGGTGAAAATGGCCCAATCTTCTGAGGCTAGATTCCTGGTTAAGTGACTCGCACCATCAGCATAACCGATATAGGGTGTGGATAATGGATCCATCTAAAAGACAAAATAAGACAATGAATAAGATGGTGGGGGATGCAATCTACCTAAATGCAAGAAAAAGAAAAATATACACGCATTTCAATGGGAAATTCTATGGATAAAATTTCTTGAGGTAGAGTGCATTGTGAGAGTAAGGAAGGATTTCTCCTTCTAGACCCTCCAAAAGATATGCCCCTTTTCCCAAACACTTACGGATGATGTAAGTTCATAGCCATAATGGTTCAAACTTTCTGTGACCCAGGACATCATGAGCTTGCTCATAAACAAGAACAAGGTCGCCTTCGTGGAAGGTAAGTGGGTGGAATTTTTGGTCATACTGAGCTATGGTGTGATTTTTGGTCACTTCAATTGTTTGCAATGCAACACGATGGTCTTCATTGGTGTGCTCAAACATGATAAGTCGTTGTTCTAAAGGTTTGGTGTCTAGAAGGAGTTCGAAGGGAAGGTGGAGGGAGGATATTTCACACTCGATTGGTAAGACTGCCCCCTCTTTGAAAACAAGGTGGAAAGGAGTGAACCTGGTGTTGGTTTTGATAGAAGTTTTATAGGCCCACAAAGCAAGGAAGAGCACTAGATGCTAGTTGGTCTTGTTTTTATTCACCATCCATTGAAGGATACTCTTAAGGATTTTGTTGACAACTTCAACTTGGCCATTTCCTTGGGGGTAATAAGACAACGAATATTGGTGTTCAAAGCCCAATAGATGGGATAGATCAAGACATATCTCATCTTTAAAGCATCTTCCATGGTCAGAGACCAATTTTTTCAAAACCCCAAATCGAGTGATAACATGGTTAAAGAAAAAGAGGGTTGTAGTAGTTGCGTTGTTATTGAATGTTGGCATGGCTTCAGCCCATTTGGTGAAATAGTATATGTCCACAATAATATAATTATGGTTATTAGCATATGGAGCACTCCATAAATTCAATAGCCCATCTAATGAAAGGATTGGTTGCAATGTCAGGGTAGAGGGGAGAGGGTGGAGCTCGCACCTTACGGATGTATAACTGGCGATTGGGACAATGTTTAACTGCCTCAATACAATCACAAAAGAGAGAAGGCAAAACGTAATCGGCATGGATGATTTTCTGGGTAGTGGCCATCCCGAAGAGGTGACCACCACAGGCACCACCATGGTAGGCATTGAGCACTTGCTCAACTTCAGCATGGGTTAGACAATGATGGAGGAAAGTGTTGACACCACAATGATAAATATCATCATCGATGAGGACGTGGCTAGGGGCTTGATATCCAATATGTCATCAATCACCATGAGTGAGGTGAGGGGAAAATTTATGAGTTCCCGGGTAGGTAAGGATGTCACCATACCAAGGATCATTCAAAGTAATGGAAAACAAGTGTTCATTTGGAAGATCATCATTTACCAGCAGATCAGGTGCACCAATGGTAATTTCATAAATGAATTTAGCAAGGACTAAATCTTACTTTTGGGTGTGAAAAATTAGAGATCAAATTCTTGAAGGATAATTATCCAACGGGCATACTTCTCGTTAATGATCTGTCAACTAAACAGGAAGGCCATGGTGTTGGAATTAGTTAAATGTTTTTGTACACATAACGATATAATGACGAAGCTTTTGAACAGAGAACACAATAGCCAATGCCAACTTTTCTTCATGTGAATAGGACACAAGGGTTCCATTAAGGTTCTTACTGACATATTAGATGACATGCTCATTTCTAGTAGGATCTTCTTATATTAGAAACCTGATGACCGGAGAGGTAGACGCAGAGATATGCAAGATGAAATCCCTCTCAAAGTTAGGTGGACTAATCAAGGGAGCAGAAGTGAGAGCACGTTTGAGGCCATCGAAAGACTGTTGATCTTAGTCATCCCAAACAAATGGAATGTTAGATCAAAGGAGTCTAAGAAATCCATGCGCCATGGTTTCATAGTCAGGGAAAAACCTACAAAGCAAGTTAGCTTTGCCTTGGAAACATTGTAACTAGCGAAGGGTATGAGGAGGAGGAAGTTCAAGAATGGCTTGAAATTTGAGAGGGTCAAGAGTGATATTGTTTTTGGACACAATGAATCCCAAAATTCAGCTGACAGGAAAGAAAAATACACACTTAATGGGTTTGAGGCGAATGTTATACCTGTGACATCGAAGAAAGACAGTATGCAAATCATGAAGGTGTTGCAAACAAAGTTTGGAACAAGCGGTGAGATCATCTAGATATGCAAGGATAATATGAACTAGGTCATGAAAATAATAGGACATGTAATGCTGAAAATTGGCCCCAATATTATTATAAACCAAAAGGCATGACCTTATATGTGAAATTTCCCCACGGACTAGTGAAGGCAATTTTAAGCAAAACCGCATAACTGATATGTATCTGGTTATATTCGGAGAATCCATCTATAAAGAAGAGGACCTCATGCCCCGAACGCACATCAATGACCTGGTCTATGAAGGGTGTGGGAAAGTCGTCTTTGGGACAATCCTTTTTCAGATCGTGAAACTCCGTGTAGAGATGAATGGTGCCTTCTTTCTTAAGAACGAAAACAAGGTTGGACACCTATGTGGTGTATTCAATGGGATAGATGAATCCAACCTTCTTTTCTCTTATCGACTACAAAAAATTGCTCTAAGAGTAGACCTATAGTTGCACCTTGGCCCTATTTCCATTATTGATAGGTCACCTTCTGTTGAGCATTGATCAGTATCATGGGTCTTTGACTGAGTGGTTTCCCTTGTGTTTGACATCAGCTTTCATTATCACACATTGGGATTCATGCAGTACCTTGGTTTCCATTTGACCCTATTGGTGGATTCCTTTCCTTTGTGTCAACTTCCATTATTGGTTGGTTCAAAGGGTTTCTATCGTATGCTAACCACATCTTGTGTACACCAAAAAAAAATTGGTTACTACATCTTTCTTCATCTGATTCCTTCCACATTATTGGCCTGCGGGTTACACTCATGCTAGATTGATGAAGGATACCTTAATGCCTTCCTTCCAGCAGATCTTTTCCCATCAACTTCAACTCATTTCTCTGGGAACAAGGTCGAGAGTCCATTTGGTAGTACCTTAGGGTTTGCAGTCATTAGTGGCAGATTCCTTTGCTATCGATAGTGGGAATACATCATTGTCTCCTAATTGATAGATTCTTCCAAGTGTTTGACTTTAGCTTATTTATTCGCACTTGTTAGATTGTACTAGGTATCTTGGCTCTCAACATCATTATCGGTGAGTAGTCTCATGTTTGTTAATGGTATACATCAATGAACGGTAATCAAATGATTTCTCACATGATCGACTTCATGTCATTTATTCCCATTGTGTAGAAATGTACCACAACGGTCAGTGAAGACCTCAGGTTTGCATCAGCATTTATGGGTTCACTTTCCAGTTCCTCCCATTTCTGCTAGTGACATCATCTACCTTATATGTTACAATTCATCACAATGACATCCTATATGTTGGCACCTAAGTTGCGTGCAATACCATTTGTTCCACTATTTCACTTGGTACTTTTTGGATCAACTTTATGACTTCAGTGATCAGCTATATACTTCAGCATCATTGATAAGTTCTTTATATGTAATATTGTGGCATGTACTTCTATGGATATGATCATATGGTCCACCATGTATTTGTAGTTATTTTATACTTGTATACATATTGGGTCCTCTTTTGTATTTGATATGCGGACATGATTTATTATCCTTGAAGCATGGGTATGCCCGCCTCAAACAACAACTTTCTTTCAGATCCCTTCCACTGGCTTGGCAGGCTGAAATCTGGTGAACTCCTCTCAAGTCCTGGCATGATTCTTTCTATACAATTAATGCATTTCGGCCATCATGTACCCCTTCTAACCTCATATATTAGGGGGCATCTATTATAGCACCATTTACCACCCTTGGTAGATTTTATGCTCTATGATATGGCCTAAGGCAACCCTTCCCTACCAAACTTGGTCCAAATTATAAAAACAATGTTTTAAATCCCATACGTGAGTTTTCCCTGTATAAAGTGTGTGTACACACGGGTAAGTCTATAACCAAACCTCGTATATGTTTTAAAACATTTAAAAAATATATAATCTTTCTTAATTTAGGCAGATTTTACAGGTTTGACCTAATACTCACCTACTATAGCCCGTGGCCCAACTTTTCCCAACTGAAAAAACTAATTTGGAGAAGTATAATAAACCTCCATGGGAAGGCCTAAAGGAGGAGAAAAGATTAGATATTGATATTATACTTTATTAAATCCCTAATCAAGTCTAAATATATACCTGTGCCTTCTGCACTCTCAGGTCATAGGAAACCCCTGTTTCCTTCTTGAGATGTCCATCATCCCTTCATGACATCCTTGTGTATACTTATGGAGGAGGATTATTGAGGCCTAGGTAGGATGGATCCAGAGGACAGTTTCGCTTGGAGTTGGTGGACGACTTAGGTTGTAGTTCTTCTATATTTTCTTTAGCTTACATTAATAAAGAGGCATTGTCTTCTTCCTGATGATTATGGTCTTTATGCATTAATTTATGTTATTGTTTTCTTATAAAATCTCACATTAATGCTTATTCTCTTACATGCTTATATGACCTAACACTTATATCATGAACATGCTTTCTATTATTGTTGTTGTATATTCTTTTCTTGAATGAGTTGCAAGTTTTAAGGAATTGGAAGAAGAAGAGGTTTTGGGCCCTACGGGAACAACCTCAAACATAGGACCTCCAGGTAATACCTCTTCTTCCTACTTCAGTAGCTTAAGTATTAGGATTATTTGTTTGTGTGTCTCTTTATGTTGTATGCCCTCTGCTCTATTGGGGTTCTCAACCCAAGAGGCTAGGGTGATTCTACCCAAAACATGTCAATTTCAACGTGATGTTTTACAACGGCAGGATCTAGTCTAGGCATTTTAGAGTAAGATCAGGTGAAAAAATCACAGATTTTTTTGAATAACTTGGTGTACGTATCAATTTCTTTTGGGGTGCATTGTGCCCCCAAGATGATATTTTTTTCAATCCCAAGTTTATTCGAAGTGTTGATTTTGATGGTAGGGGAAATGTTAGCCATATTTCCTTCTTCAAAATCATATGGTATAGGAATGGTATTTTTAAGCTAATCGACTTCACCATGAATGAATTCTTTTGATTCCACAACATATTGGTCATGGGTTTGCTGCAAAAGGAAGTACGCACGATGGTGCATATCATCCCAAGGATAATCAAAGGTGGTCATGGCTTCCATGATGTCTTCATGAGAATGGAAGATGGGAGGACTGGAGGAAGAGAGACCACATGATGAAGAGGAGCTACCTAATGAAGAAGAGCTACCTGAGCATCATCACGGTTGGGAGGCATACAACTAGTAGATGGGAGATTTATCGATGTTGAGACTGAAGTGGTCATCGAAGAAGATTCAACAGAATCATAATATGAGACATCAAGGTATTACCAGTACATCGATCTCATGGACAATGATAGGTAGAGAATAGGAGCAGTATTATCTGCCATCTCGACATCAAGGGGAGGGATCATAATGGGTGGCTGAGAGACCTCCTGTTATAGCATAGGGGTGGGACCAGAATTTGTAGGTAGAGGAGAAGTGGAATCACTACGAGCGAACTCTAATTCGCGAAGCACTTGAAGTGTATCATGAAAACCTTCGAGAAGGGGACAATGATGAGAATAATGGCCATAATTATCACAAAAAACATAGGGGTGATTCGCATGTAATGATTTTTTCTTCATAGATGACTCAAGAAAGGTGACATAGACCTTAGGGAAGGTATCAGAGACCACATTCTTAGTATGAGGTAGTTCCAGAAAACTATTGGTAGCATGACCAACAACATCACACAAAGCACATGGAGGAATAGGATTTGGCAGCTTAGAAGGAGCTAGAGTTCTTGTGGGTTCCTTTTCTTTGCTTCCCTTTTTTGGGCTTTACCCCCTCACCAGATGCTTTCGTAATAGGATTAGGTTCATGTTGAGGTTATTATGAACTAAATCAAAGGAAGGGATAAGAAAAACCGATTGAACCGGGGTCAAAGAAGTGTAAGGTTTGAGTTTATTTGGGAGAGTTTGTGAGAGGATCAATGTACCAAACTGGGATCCCCAAGGTAATTTTAGGTAAACTCAACATAGCCATGAAAGGTGTAGAATAAACTCCAAGGGGTGGGAATAAGAATGATATCTTACTAGAATGGTAATGACTTGGGGGAACTTCTCTGATATGGTTAAGACCTAGGGGAATGATTCTGGGTTTAAAGGGATTAGAAGAGATACCAACAAGAGGAAATGGTCCTTGAGGAGTAGTATCAGAAGGCTGGGTTGAGTTGGGGATAGTAGGTTGTGAAGGTGCTAGCTATTGTGAAGGCATACCAGACTGCTTATGGGCAGAATGTGATGCTTGAATCATGCAAACATTGGATGAGCTAGGCTTAGAAGGAGTAGGTGGTGGACCATAATAAGCATCAAGCAAGGTGGAATATTTGTAGAATCCATGAGAGACATTGGTGATTAATGGGACAATATTATTATCATTCACTAATGAGATATTGGACTAGGGTGAAGTCTGAGATTTGGGATCAATGTATGTCAACTGATCGATATTGACAATATTTCCATTATCAGGGAATCACATCTTACGATGAACCACAAATACAACAATTGACATATCATATGTATAACTATGACCCAAAAGGATGTCCTAATCTAAGTGGGGCATTGATGACTTCAATGTCAATAGAGACAGTCTTGCCAGTAACAGTGATAGGATAGTTGCGATATAAGCTAAGGGGCATTGAGGTACCATCCCAGGCACAGAGAGTGATGGTGGAAGGAGACAAGTCAGGTGAACCAAGTTTCTTCCAAACACTAGTAGCTATCACACAGGTGGAGGCACCTTCATCTATGATACACCTCTAGACAGTGGCATTTCTTATGGAAACTAGGATTTGGAATGCAACAGATGAAGGTAGGGGAGGATGTTCCGACTTGTCAACATGAAATAAAATCATACAATATTCATGGGGATCCATACCACCCAAATTAGAGAGTAGAGTTTTCCATTGGGATGGGCACATCTAGAG
Organism: Pinus taeda; assembly: GCA_000404065.3. NCBI lineage: Eukaryota > Viridiplantae > Streptophyta > Pinopsida > Pinales > Pinaceae > Pinus > Pinus taeda. Next base: position 207,782 of record APFE030028592.1, read on the forward strand.
GACTTCCAATGTTGACATGGAAGTAAGAGACAACGCCAAGTCATATACTATGCTATAGGTATGGGTGGCTTTAGTAGAAGCAACATTTTAACGTAATGAAATTTTGGGGATCTTATGAATAACCTCTACCTTAGGCAGAGGGATATTTAAGGTACCATTGGATGATGATAGAGACTCAGTGGAAACTTGGGTTTGGGACTCAGGTGCTCACTTAGCTGGTGACTTGTCATATTGGCGCGATCAAGTCTGGAGGTTAACTTGTGCAATATTGACCTCATCAAAATTCATAATAAGAATTTGATAATCATGGTGACCAAATGGTGGACCTGGGGGAGTTTCTTGACCTTGTGTAGGTTGAGAAGCAAGATATCCTTGGTGAGGAAAAGGATTGGTAAGCACAACTCGTTGAGATGAAGTAAGAGGGGGAAGAGGAGCTATGGGTTGCAGTCCTCTAGAAGCAGTTGCTTCCACTTCCCATACTTGACACATCTGAGGTAAAAGGGGATACTCATGAGTATAATGTTCATATATGCCACAACAAGCACAAGGTTTGTTCATACAAAGACCCTTGTTTTCCTTGGGTTATCCGCTATGTAGCTGGGTTATGGTATTAGGTTGGTTTCCCTTAGGTGAATTAGGTGGTGGACCCTGGCTACCTTGATTACCTTGATATTGTTGGTTTTTGTTACCTTTTCCATTGTTCCTTTTCTTGTGGTTAGGGGGATTGGGTGCGCTCTGCTGAGCACACAATTGACCTTGTGGAGGAGGTTGTTGTTGTGGAAAAGGTGGGGCAGGCATCGGGGGTTGGGGCACTGGTGCCGGAGGGGCTGGAGAACTAAGAAGTGTATACATATAATAAGGAGATGGGGCAGCATTGGCATAAATAGGTGGAGCAATAGCTAGCCCTAGCATCTATTACTGCGGATGGGGATATGCATATGACGTGTTGGGACCTAGATAAGAGTTGCCATGTGGAATATTAAGGGAGGGATAGATGTAAGAGGAACTAACACCTTCTTAAGGTTAACCATAACTCATCGAAGGTGGAACATATGGTTGATGGTGTGAAATGGTTCGAATGATACCATCAATGACATGAGATGCCCCCGATGCATTAGCAGTACCAGGCTGAGGAAAATCGGGGATGATGGTATAAATGTAACCTGACTGGGCATAGATCAAATCAAATTTCAAGGCTACTTGGAGCACATCTTCCTCAGACTGGGGGAAGTGTGAAGCAACATATTTACCAATGGTAGCCAAAATATATCTAAGGAACCAATCCATATACACGTGCTCTTCGAGTTTAGGAGCTCTACATATGCTCCACCTTCTACACCATTCCTCAACATGGTCGGATAGGCGCGTGGTAGAATTTTGAAGGAAATAAGTCAATAGTTTGGTACCAGCGTCATAATGGAGAGGTAACTGGAAATAGGTAAGAAAAGATTTGGCAAGAGTTGCAAAAGTGGCATGAGTGGCTTTGGGTTGATCAACATACAACTTAGCAACAGCTTGAGTAAGATGCATTAGAACAAACGAAGATGGATGGAGTCTTCAGTGATAGAATTGGATGAACACCACATATGGAATGGGCGAAAATGATTTGTGGGATATTCTTTAGGATTACCTTCAAACTTAGTGATGTCGAAAGGGGGTTTAGTAGGCATATCTGGACATTTGGTATCATGGAGAAGAGGATCTTTGATGGTTTGGCTGAAATCAATGAGACTCAAACCAGCCATAAAAGGAAGCAATGGAAGAGGAGTGACCATACCGGTGGAGGTTCTGCTTGTGGGGCTATCCTGGTTGGTATCTAGGTTACCACCTTGGTTTCCTGCACCCACATTGGTGCCTGACATGGTGATGATACGGGTTGAGAAGATGCAGAATCAAAGGAAGAACTGGAAGAATCAGTAGAATCAGAATCAGAATGATGACTCAATGGAGGACTGGGAGGATGTACTCTTACTCTGTTAGGGTCCCACCCTAACCCCCTTATTTATGTAATGGGATCACGTCATAGTCAAGAGTCAATAAATCCCATATTAATAATTGTAAGTGGTTAATCCGCAATTAATAACAGAACCACAGTTAGTTGCAAATGGGTCGTAGTATTAGATAGATGGTATTATTAATACCACGGTATTGGCTTGTGGTATTGCATGTATGAGTCATATATAAAGGAATAGAAACTCCCTGTGAGGAGTATCGTGTCTTATTTTGTAATCGAGCTCTGCTCTATTGGAGGTTGCCCCCTCGAAGAGGCAAGTGAACATTACTCTCTGAATAATAAAATCATTGCTATTCTGTGTTCTGGGTATCTTTTCTTTTCATATTCTGTATTTGGGTATCTTTTGCAGGTTAAGAGCATAACAAGTGGTATCAGAGCACTTTCCAGGGCCGGTGGGATCTCCATTTCGTAGCAATTTTTTTTTTTGGCTCGAGACGTGTTCCGACATCTTTAAACCACGGGATCTGTCGTTGAGCGCATAAATCTGCGGATTTGGGAAGGCATGCACGTAGGAAATACAAGAGGTGGTCACGTCTGTTGGACTCCGTTGTAACCCCTGTGGGTACCCCTTCGAGTAGTAGCGCATTAGACAGAACCGTGCACGGACTGTCTTCCACGTACCCTCTGGGTATATTGGAAGCCCCATAGGCTCCCTGTAAACCTCGCCATAGATAAATTGTCGACCATCTTGCGGCTACGGTACACCGAGAACAACACTCGAAGAGATTACTCGCCTGTACGATAGGGTAGTCGGGTGGTACGGCTAAGGCTACGGTCGACCCTCCTTAGTTAGAGCCCTGAAACATTGGGCCGAGTACTACTGCCAGACCCTTATGTATATTGCGATCTGTAGCATCTGACACTCCTCAAGACCCTAGTTCCCTTTTTTCAATCATCATCTCTTCCAGATCCGCTTGAGCAAAGGAGTGCAGCAACAGCAGACATCGGTCCCAATCAGCCATTCTGATCTATCAGAGTCATCAGATCTGCAGAAGTAGTCAGTTCAGCCATCCAGCGCTACCCGATCCGCCATTCAGATCTCTCAGATCCACCAGACCAGAGTCGTTGTGAAGGGTTCTTATATGAGGGTATAATTGTCGCAGGACTTTTGGCTGCATTGACATTTTGAGGATTTGGCGACTGCAGTATTGATCAAGAAGGAGTAAAACTCCGTTAGGATTTTCAAAAAAAAAAAAAAAAAAAGTCTGAGATCTTCCGGGGCGCTTATTGGTGATCTAGCCCATTAAAATCAGGACGACGAGCTAAGCATGGTGGTACCATTCAATTAATTGTGAAATTTTTTTTGGCGGTCCCAATTTTTCATCAGGTTGGTGTATGGTAACAACTAGAGCTCAAGCGATGGCCAATGAAAGGATGGACAAACTTGAAGAAAATGTGAAGGAAATCCAAACTTAGCTTCGCAGACTAGATCTGGAGGGAATGCAAAAGCAGCTTCGTGGACTAAGTCTCCAGATAGAGGGTTTTATCTCAAAGGGCAAGGAGCAAGCCCAAGAGGAGGGGTATAATGGCAATGAATGCAATTACGGTGAATCTAGCCACTCTCCTCACGTCTGGCACACCCATCCGCCACCTAGTCAGCGACCTCCCAAGTTGGATATGCATAAATTTGACGGTTCTCACATGTCCGCATGGCTATCACAAATGGAGTAGTATTTAAAATTGAATCATATCCTAGATGATGGGACTAAGCTTATGTTGGGGAGCATGTACTTCGATAATGAACGGTGGCAATGGTGGGAATGGCATCAGCGTTGCAATGGATCTTTTAGGACTTGGACCCAGTTTACCAAAGCTCTTCGAGATCACTTTGAACAAGAAGACTCTTATTTGGGTCGTCTCACTAAGCTCCGACAGACTGGTACAGTGGATGAATATATTACCGCTTTTGAAGGCTTAGCTTTCCGCACTATGGGTCTCACAGATGAGTTCTACACGGAATGTTTTATCAACGGTCTTTAAAGAATCCATCAAAGTTCAAGTTCTACTTCACCACCCTCCCACGTGGATGGAGGCTTTCCAGGTAGCTCATAAGGTGGAACGTGCATTAGCAGCCCAATACAGTCGCCCAAATTTCCCCACTAAAGGTCGTCCCCCACAGGCTCACAACACGACTCAAACACTTAAGGTCCAAAAGGTGTCCCCTATGGAAATGGCCGAAAGAAGAAGCCAAGGACTATGTTACACTGTGATGAAAAATACGTCCCCAGGTCATAAATGTAAAGGAGCCCAAAATTCTTTCAAATAGCTTGCCACTGGACTACAGCTCACAGAGGAAGATCCACCCACTCGAGGACAGAGCCAGTAGAGGACCGACAACCAACAGGACATTCTCTGACGAACCAGTTATTTCGTTGCATGCTTTGGCAGGGATTTCTTCCCCTCAAACTCTCGAAATCAGAGGTTTTATTAAACATCCCCCAGTAGTAGTCTTGATTGATAGTGGAAGTACACATAATCTCATCCATCAAAAAGTCGCAGAAGCAATGCATTGTTTTGTACGAGCAGTTTCTAACTTCCAAGTTCAAAATGCAGATGGAGGCACAATGAAATGTGAAGGCCACTGTGAAAATGTCAAACCTCAAATGGGGCATTATCAGTTGAAAACCCACATGTTTGCCATACACATGGGGGGTTACGACATTGTCCTCAGAGCTGAATGGCTCCGCACTCTTGGGCCAATCACAATGGATTTCCAGGAGTTATATATGAGTTTTAAGCAGAACAACCACACACATACCCTCTGTGGACTCCAGGCGGGAGCCCCCTCTATCATCAACTCGCATAGGGTGGAAAATTTGTTAAAAAAGGGCAATCATGGAGTTGTATCTCAATTTAATGCCATCCAGGTAGTCGAAACAAAGCTGTCACCACTTCATCCTAAGATGCAACAGATTTTAAATAACCATCTGCCGGTCTTTGACAAGCCTCAAGGGCTTCCACCCTCTCGAGGAGAACATGATCATAGAATCACCTTGGTTCCAGGGGCCCAACCCCCAAATGTGTGCCCATACAGATATCCATTCACCCAAAAGAATGAAATAGAAAAAATCATCAAGGAACTTTTGGAAGCAGGGGTCATTCGTCCCAGCATCAGTCCTTATTCATCCCTAGTGGTCATGGTGCTCAAGAAATATGGGGAGTGGCGGATGTGTCTGGACTTCAGGGCCCTCAATAAGTTGACAGTCAAGGATAAATTTCCCATCCCGGTGGTTGATGATTTGCTAGATGAACTCAATGGGGCTCAATTTTTCACGAAGCTGGATCTGCGCTCAAGCTACCACCAGATTCGCATGAAGGAAGTCGACATCCCCAAGACTGCTTTCAGAACTCATGAAGGCCACTATGAATTCCTGGTCATCCCATTTGGTCTTTGTAATGCCCCCTCTACTTTTCAGAGCCTTATGAACCACATTCTCAATCCATATCTCAGGAAATTTGTCCTTGTCTTCTTCGATGACATCCTCATCTATAGTTGCACTTGGGGCGCACATCTTCAGCATGTAGATCTACTCTTGCAACTGCTCCGCAAGCATAAATTATTTGTCAAGATGTCCAAGTGTTCATTCGGCAGGGCAAAGGTAGAATATTTGGGCCACATTGTGGGGTGTGAGGGTGTCAAGGTGGACCCCAAAAAGATCCAAGCAATGCAGGAATGGCTTCAACCGAAGACCTTGAAGAGTTTGCAAGGATTTTTGGGTCTCACAGGCTATTATCGTAAATTTTTCCGCAACTATGGTCACATAGCGAAGCCCCTCACCCAACTCCTAAAGAAAAATTCATTCGTCTGGAATGAGGAAGCACAACAGGCCTTTACAGCTCTAAAAAAAGCCATGTGTTCCACTCCAGGTTTAGCACTACCTGACTTCACCAAATCTTTTGTCATTAAATGTGATGCTTCGGGGATAGGTATTGGGGCGGTTTTAATGCAGGAAGGGTGATCGTTGGCCTTCACAAGCCAACAACTCAGTGGGAAGAATCAGGGCCAATCTACATACGAGAAGGAAATGATGGCCATCTTACATGCAGTCGACACTTGGCGACCTTATTTATTGGGGCGACATTTCCAAATCCGCACAGATCATCACAGTCTTAAATATTTTTTGGAGCAACGCCTATCCTCCCCACAACAAAATAAATGGCTAGCCAAAATGCTGGGATATGATTATGAGATCATTTACAAGGAAGGGAAAGACAATAGTGTAGCAGATGCATTATCTCGCCAATTTGAGGAGGAAAGTACCCTGCTAGCTATTTCCCTCCCCATTCCAGAATGGATTGAAGAAGCTCGCAGGGAATGGTCTTCACACCCCGGGCTCTCCCAACTCATTTCTCAATTGCAGGCAGATCCAAATTCCACCAAGGGCTACTCGTGGCAGGATGATATTCTTCGCTACAAGGACAGAGTTGTAATATCACCAACATCCACCATCAAAAGTCGCATTTTGGCAGAATTGCACTCATCTCCCATTGCAGGACATTCGGGCTTTCAGAAGACGTATGCTCGCACCAGAAGATCATTTTTTTGGACAGGCATGAAAAAGGACATCCTTACCTTCGTAGCCGAATGCGATGTTGTCAACGCCACAAAGGGGAAACCGTCAACACACCAGGCACATTACAACCATTTCCCATTCCGACATCAATTTGGACGGAGGTTTCTATGGATTTCATTACAGGTCTTCCAAAGTCAGGGAACAAGTCAGTCATCATGGTGGTTGTGGAGCGATTGTCGAAGTATGCTCATTTCTGCGCTCTTCCCCACCCATTTACACCAACTTTGGTTGCTCAAACTTTCATGGATCAGATCTTCAAATTGCATGGCATGCCCACTTCTATTGTGTCTAACCACGACCCGATCTTCACCAACAATTTTTGGCAGGAACTCTTCAGAATACAAGGCACTCAACTAAAACTCAGTACTTCCTATCATCCGCAAATGGATGGTCAAACCGAAGCCGTCAACAAATGTCTAGAAACCTACCTTAGGTGTTTTACTTTAGAAAAACAACACCTTTGGGTACAGTGGCTACCTCTGGAAGAATGGTGGTATAACACCAACTATCATGCCACCACCAAAATGACTCCCTATGAAGCAGTATATGGTCAACTCCCGCCTTCACCTACTTCATATCTCAAGGGATGCTCAAAAGTACAAGCAGTGGATCAACTCCTAAAACACCGCGCAACCATGCTTGCCCATCTTTGAGAGAATATTCATCAAGCTCAGAACCGCATGAAGCAACAGGTAGACCAGCATCGCTCAAAGCGCCAATTTCAAGAAGGGGATCAGGTCTTTTTACGGCTCCAACCATATAAGCAAACATCACTCAAAGACAAGGGGTGTCAGAAACTCTCTCCCAAATTCTATGGACCATAGCAAGTACTTCAGCGCATTGGAGAAGTGGCCTACAAGTTGGCCTTGCCACCTACTGGAAAAATCCATCCAGTTTTCCATGTCTCATGCCTCAAGAAAGTGATTTGGAACAATTGCAGAATTTAGACCAGTCTACCTGAATTGGACGAAGAAGGGTCTATCTGGCTTCAACCAGAATAGGTCCTAGACACATGAGTCAAGCAACTACTCGACCGCATGATTAAGGAAGTCCTCGTCAAATGGAAAGACACCTCTCTGGAAGATGCAACTTGGGAACCAGCCACTATTCTTCAGCAGTTT
>APFE030028592.1:218612-323040 GCA_000404065.3 Pinus taeda
AAAATAGACATAGTCTAAAAATAGACTTTGCGCCAAAACTTGCCTGTGGGACCACTTAGTGAAGGCGACTCCTTTCCACTAAGCTCCATCATCTTGTTGCATTCTCAACAAGAATTTCTTGTTGCACACTTTTCAACATATGGAAGGTGAAACTGTGAATTTTACCCTAGCAAGAGTCACCTTGTTGTCCTGGAGATGGGCTACAAAAAGCCTAGTGAGCTGAGGGTGGTGTTGAACTCTCTCTACCTCCTCACAGAACTCATAGCAACCAAGATATTTGAAGCATGTAACAGCCAACTAAGAGGCCTGCAATTCTCTAAGGTTTGATGGCTCTTCTCTGATAATTTTTCCTCCCTTGTGTGGTTTTCTCTGTTGCCTAGCTCTATCTGCTGAAGTGTCACTCCCTGTGTTTTCCTCCTCCTCATAGTCTCGGTCCTTTGTGTCCATTTTTTCAAGACTGGAGGTTGTATGAAGGGAATTAGTGAGAGTTTTTTAGGAGTGAGGGGATGGGAAATGACTTTATGGGCTAAAAAATGAATGAGGGAGTAGGAAATGAGAAGGAGGGCTTGTTGTGTTTGAGAAATAGCCCTTAGGGAAGAGGGATAAAGGGATGGAAATGATATGGAATACGGGTAAAGGGATAAAGGGATAAGGGGATAGGGAAATTGGGATAGGAAAAAAGGGATACAGGGATAAAGGGATCAAGTTTATAACTATAGGGATAGGTTATAGGATGAACAATGAGGGTTTAGGGTTTTAGACATCACTAGGAAGATTTTAGGGTTTTATATTTATCATGGAGAATGATGCTTATGATGTCGATATGCAAACCAAAACTACAGCAAAGGAGGTCTACTTACTTGTATGCAAGTGAGAGAGGGCAAATTTGAGGTTTGTATGAATATTTGAGGCTTTTTTAGCTCTCCTGCACAACACACAGCATCGGTGCACAGACGTGCAACGCCTCCCTAGAATCACAGCGCTAGTGTAAAATTACACTGGGAAATTTTTCTAGACACGTAGCGTCAGCCTCAACGCACAGCACCAAGCTCTGAACGCACAGTTGTTGGCTTATTGGGCCCTAACCCAGGTTCAGAAGAGTTTTAGCCAAACAAATCATGCACTATCGGCCCTTTCAGCAACAATTCGCGTAACGCGGACTGAAGTCTCACTCGAGGTAGTATGGGAGGGTGTTGGAACCAATATTCCACACCCTAGGGATGTCTTATTGAGGTTTGGAGGGGTCACATCCCGATTGACACACTTACTCTATTCTACACAGTTGTCTGGCCTTCATGGAGATCCGCGATGGAGTTGTCTTAGATCCTTCGTGCTATTACAGTTATTATAGATCTGATTTATTCTTTAAGGTCTTTAATTGAGCATTTAACATTTAAACCCAGTGCGCACAATCATAAATCTTAAATATACTTACAAAACCATAACATAAGCATAAACATTCAGAGCAGCGATTAGATACACAATAATTCCAAAATAATTATCTTTATTAATCTTCTGTTTAGTACAACCCGATTCCACCCTGCACACAGTTGCAGGGGTCCACGCACACAGCTGTAGAGCCTACTCTAACCACTAGCACCCATGACTTAGACTTACAGACTCAGAACACTTTCGCTTTTACAAACCCATACACTTTATATTTCTAACCAAGCTACCATTTCGAACTGGCTTCTAAACCTAGATTCTTTTTCTATTTATACATTCCCATGGTCCGCGGACCATGGGCAAGCCGACACATTCTAGATTATCCTATAATATTTTAGGGTGAACTACCCTTGGACTTGACCCATTACAATTCATGCTCCGCACACTTCGCAGAACCTTTACCCTACTTTTACCCAAAATTGAGGGCTTTGAGCCCCAAAACCGATACACGGGGGATCCGCTGCCCAACAAGCCCCCAACACAATCATCATGACTCGTCCCGAGTCACTCGGATGGTGCAGTGATCTTTGCATAGAGGTTATTCAACAACTCTTGCACTTCGCTTACTCCTGCAACACATTCTTCTACCATCTATTGTACTTGTTACACGCGAGCCTCTGATACATCATTATCAGATCACTTGCTTCTTTGAGTTTGTATATTACCTGCATGTGGGCTAGCCTTCCTTCAACGCTGGCAGTGTCCGTGAATGTTTCATCAAGCCATGGCTGGATGCGTTCTTTAAGGACTGCTTCTTTCTGACGAGCGACGTCAACTTGTGCCTTGAGAGCCTGGGCCTCCCTCATCTTAGCCAATTGCTGAGTGAGGGAAACCATTTGTGTTGTCCCCCAGACATTATCATAGGCCTGTTGCAGCTCCCATGCTTCAATCTCTAACCACTGTAATGTTGGATCTTCCTGTAGTGAAGTGACCGTGATAAATGACTGATCTAGCAAGCCGGTGCACTCCTGTATGGCACGTGTTATTGCTTCCTGCCCGGATTGGATGGTGCGTTGCTACTGCTCTCTAACTTCTCGTGGTGTAGAAGGTTGCACCTTGAGTCTCAGTTTGGCGATCTGCAAGCTGAGGTCCAAACATACCTTTGTTGCTTCTTCCTTTGCTTCGCAGAACCTACTGGCCAACTTGTGGATCCGTATGCCTATAGGTAAATCTGTTGCATTCTTGAGCGCAGGGGCTCGACAACACACTTCCTCCACAATTCGCTCTAACTATCGATTATGTGCTATTGCTTCATCACGCTAGTGGCTCAATTGTTCGATGTTAATTCGTTGCTCACTGAGCATCTGTACCACGCGTCCTTTGCTAGCGCGGAGCTCCGTCATTGCGCCATCCTGTAGCTGGTATAAGACTTCGCATGGGAGGGCAACCAAGTTTAATCCAAGTCTCATGAGCTGGACTACCATGGCTTTTTCCTCCGCGTTTTCTACTGTCAATTCTCCGACCGTAAGTGCTATAGTATTAGCCATTTTCACTCGCAGTAACTCCTCAGTTGCTGATGTACCCATAGCTCCAGGGGCAGCTATCACTCCCGTCTGTAAGGGTCATGCTTGAAGTTCCTGCAATTCCATCCTGAGTGCCCCCAACACAATTTGCTGCTCTGTCATGGCCTCGTCGAGCACCTCCCTGGTAGCTTCACGAACTGTATCCCCAATGTCACATAGGTCACCCTCAGTCAATGTGATAGGTTCATCATCCAACTTGGATGCCTTGGTCTTCTTCCTTGACTTTAACCGCTATGTCATGCGCGATCGTTTTAAGGGTGAACAGGTGGTGCTTAGCTCCGCACCTTTCGTCACATTATCCATTGCCGGTTATGTGGTTACGTTCGGGCATCTTTCATCCTCTGTTGTAGCAGCCGCTCTTGTTGTCGCTGTAGAAATTTCCACTGTAGATCACCTGGTAATCCAATGTACTAAAGAAAAACAATTTTTATCTACTTCTACAAACAATTGAGTGGACGCTTAATCGAACATGAGAAACATCAAGCATGAACATATATAACTGAGAATGAGAGGCAATCAACCATAACACAGAAGATATATTACGGGGGAAAGCACCAGCCTAAAATCCCAACTCTGTATTATCATACAAGTGGAAATCTCGTTCAAGTTACAAAAAGAATTAGCTCTCAAGTTATCCTGATCTCTCTACACTCAAACAATACTGTTCACAGACTCAATAGACATAGAATATATCTTACTCAAGCCCTCCAAGACTCCTATTTCCTTGTGTAGTTTTGGTTGGGTCCAATGATATCACATGTGTGAATTGGCCTCATCACACTCATTGTAACCTCAGGTCTAGCTACGCAATCCATAAGGAATAATATTCCTTCTAAATGCAAGGAATATCTTAGCAATTGATAGTACATTGTCCCTCCATCTGATCTCAACTAGGTCTCTGATTGAACTGACATGCATGAGTTATCCATGAGTGAATACTCAGTTATCTGAATTATAGTAGTTACATGCATGCAAGCATTAACTAACTGAACTCTCATTAATTTAACAAACTGTTAAATTAATCTAATTGGACTTGACTAAGTTAAACTAAGTCAATTGATTACAACTCAATATTACAACTCATCCTTATCTCTTTAACTAAAGGTTAAATTCCTTAATTAATGGAGAAACTGTTGCATGTGCTCACATAGACTTCAAGTTTGATTTCCCTTAACTAATTAACTCAAGATGAATTAATTAATTAATTTCCAAACTGTTGTTGATATCAAATTCGAATTTTACTTCCTATGTTTAGTCCAGGGACTGACTAAAATAAGAAGGGATCCCGAAATGTTATTTTTAGAAAAGCTATTTTTAGCACTTTCACTTTTCACCCATTGCAGCTAAGATCTCCAATGGTTGAACTACTATTTATAGCCCGACTATTTATAGCAGTGCTATTTTTAGCAATTTCTATTTTTAGCATTTCTTGTTGCACACTTTTCAACACTCCCTCTCAACAAGAAAGGGATTATCAGCAACCCCGATCCTATCTCTATGGAACTCAAACTTTCATTTTGACAATTCCTTAGTCAAAATATATGCATCTTGCTCCTCGTTCGAAACATACTGCAACATCATGATCCTCTTGACCACACAATCCTGTAGATGATGGTAATGGATACCTATATGCTTGGACCTATCATGAAACACTGGATTCTTAGAGAGTTTTATGCAACTTTTATTATCACAGTATATCACCATAGGATCCATCATTTGACCAAACAATCCCACTAGAATCTTCCACATCCAAATGGACTCACATGCTGCCTAACTCGTAGCCATGTATTCAGCCTTTGCTGAGCTAAGTGCAACTAATCTCCATTTCTTGTTATACCAAGAAACTGCAGTTGAACCAAGGTTGAAGATTCTTCCAGAAGTGCTCTTCCTATCTGATGGATTACTAGCCCAATCCGCATCTATGAAGCCTTGCAACTTCACTCCCTCTATCCGTCTGCACCATAATCCATACAGTATAGTGCCTCTGAGATATCTCAGCACATGCTTTGCTGCCTTCCAAAACAGCTTGTAGGGTGAACCATAGCTTGACTCAGCTGGTTCACCGCAAAGCATAAGTCAGGTCATGTGTTCACCAAATACATAATTGAACCCACCAGCTACCGATAAACAGTAGCAGCTACTACCTCACCTGAAGTAGCATCCTCCTTCCTCCAGTTCCCAACTAGAGGAGTCTGCATGGGTTTGCACTTCTCCACGTGAAAGCACCTGAGAATCTCATTGGCATACTTGCCTTGAGAGACAAATACTTCCCCATCTTTCTGCCACACTTCCATGCTTAGAAAGTAGTGCATGAGGCCCATGTCCTTCATCTCGAACTCTCTTGAAAGGTCCTCCTTGCAAGACTGTATCAACTGTTCATCACCTGTCAAAATCAGATCATTGACATAAAGTACAATAATCAAGGGCTTACCATCTACCATGATGTGGTATAGGTTCACATCTGCTTCACTCTTGGTGAAGCCCAACCCAGTGAAATAGCTGTCGATCTTAGTATACCAAGCACGGGGTGCTTTCTTCAGCCCATACAGTGCTCACTTGAGTTGGTAAACATGCAACTCATGATCGAAGGTCTCAAATCCTCACCCTGCTTAATGTATACCTCTTCCTCAATCTTCCCATTGAGGAACGTTATCTTCACATCCATCTGATGGATCTTCCAAACCATATGAGCTGATAGAGCTAGCATCAATTTGATAGATGAGTAACTTGCTACGGGAGCAAAGGTCTCATCATAGTCGATCCCCTCAACCTGTGAGAAACCTCGAGCAACAAACCTTGCCTTGTGTCTCTCAACACTGCCATCAGCTACCTGCTTTACCTTGTAAATCCATCAGGAACTAACCACTGACTTGTCCCCAAGTCTAGGGACAACATCCCACACACTATTCCATATGATAGAATCATACTCTTCTACCATTGCATCAACCCAGATTGGTTACTGCACCACCTCCTAAAAAGAAGAAGGTTCGATCGCTACATGCTCCCCAACCAGGGCCATGTAGCCATTATATCTCTCGGGAGATCTCCTCCATATACGCTAAGAGGATGGCTGCCCCACATTATCTCTCGCATCTAGCATCAATCTGTCAGCTTCCTACGAGCGTTTCCATCCATCTCTAGAAGACTCTCCAAGAGTGGTGGTCTCCACTACTAGATCCTCTGCATGTGGCTGATCCACATCATCAGGAGGCTCCTCCTCCTTTGGAACTAAAATTTCCTCATCACCATGCAACTTGAGCTCTCTCTCAAGTGACACTCGCATGGATCTCTGCTCGTCGAACTTCATATCCCTGCGCACTACGGTCCTCTAACTAGCAGGCAGAAACACATGATAGTTGTGGGGTGTATCTGTGTACCCCACAAGTATCCCCAACTCAGCTGTTAGGTCTAGCTTCTTCCAAGAATCTTTGGTCACATGACAGAAAACTGGTGATCCAAAGATACAGAAGTGACTCACATCTGGTCGCTTCCCCTAAAAAGCCTCCATAGGTGTCTTCATCCCCAAAATACGATGAGGACTTCTGTTTTGAAGGTACACTGTTGTATTGCATGCCTCAACCCTCAGATTAAGTGGTAGGCTTTGGTCATGCAACATCACTCGAGTTTCTCCCACAATAGATCTATTCTTCCTTTCGGCCACCCTATTATGTTGTGGATTATGAGGTGCCGTCAGTTCCCATGTAATTCCTTCTGCAGCACAGAAGTCTTTAAACTGCTGGGAGATATACTCTCCACCATTGTCACTACGCAAGGCTTTTACTTTCTTCCCAGATTCTTTCTCTGCCGAGGCTTTAAACTCACAAAACCTCAAGAAGGTTTGTTCCTTCTTTTACATAAAGTAGATCCAGCATCTAGGTGAAAAATCATCAATGAAAATAACATAGTACCTTTGTTTAGCGATGGAGGCTGTAGAGAATGGTCCACATACATCTGAGTGAACTCACTCCAGGATTGCTCCAGCTCTACTATCCCGATCCTGAAAGGAAGCTTTAGCATACTTACCCAGGGTGCATCCTTTGCATGTATCTATTTTCTCCAATTTTCCCTTGGGTAAGCCGGTAGAAATTTGTTGCATGATCTTTAAGGCCCCATGATGCAAGTGGTCTAGTATTCTATGCCATAGCTTGCCAAAATCTTGGCTTTGCACCACCTTTGCTTTGGAACTCAGTGCAACACAGTCATCTACCTCTAGCTTGTAGAGATTCTTTACTCGAATCCATATTCGCTTGGTCTGTCTAGTGTCGATATGCCTCAGGAACACTTTTCCTTTACTAAAGACTACATCATAGCCTTTATCTTCTAGCATAGCAATAGACACAAGATTATTTTTCAAACTTGGTACATATTTAACAGCAGATAGGGTGAGAGGAGCACCATGCTCCCTTTGAAACACAACTGTACCTTCACCTGAGACACAGTAGTTTCCATCATCGCCCATCTCGATCCGCATCTGGAGATCCTTCTCTTCCAATTTACTGAAAAGAATCTTGTCACCTGACATGTGGAAAGAAGCTCCACTGTCCAGGTACCAAACACATCCCACCATGGATGAAACCATGCATGCGATAATTGAGAAATCCAGCTCAAACTGTGAAGCTAGTGCATCACCATCAGATCCCTTTGAGGAACCTTTCTTGGATTTCTTCTATGGACAGTTCATAGCATAATGGACCACTTCATGATAGTGAAAGAATCGCACTTTCGACTTGTCAACCTTCTTCCCTCCATGAGAAGATTTGGATTGGGATGCCTTCCCTTTCCCTTTCTTAGCTTTACTCACTAAAGCTAGATTTTCTTCATCATCTTGTTTTGATGAAGATCCATCCCCGGTGCTCTGCCTTATCTCCTCCTGCATCAGATCAGACCAAAGTCGTTCCATACCTGGTAGTTTCTCTCTTTCGTTAACCGAGTCCTGGTAGCTATTCCAACTCTTTGGAAGAATGAGAAGTGCTAGACTCACCATGTCGTCACCAGCAGTCACGACCCATACACTTGTAAGATCATCCCTGCAGGTGGTGATCTTGTTCAGGAACATAGAGATTGTGTCGCCCTTTTTGCACTTAATCTTGTGAAGTTTTTCCTTTAGTGCCAACTTCCTCTGATCACTACTACTCTGATAAAGATCTTTCAATGTTTTCCACATCGAAAACGAAGTCTCCTTCCCATGGAGGCTCGAGAAAATGTGATCTCGAACTCCCTCCAGGAGATTCTCCTAGCTCTAGCCACACACTTTTTCCCATTCCACCAATTGAGTAGCATCAGTCGGCTTCTAGACTTCTTGATCAATGAAGTCCTTTAAGCCGTTATCTTCTAATACTACCTCCATGTGATCCTTCTAGGCTATATAATTTGAACCGCCATCAAGGGCATATTCGAGTCTTGAACCACTGAATGCCATCAGTGAAATAGATGTGATAAGAACTCAATTCAATATTCAGAAACCAAACTTCAAACTTCTCCTGCTTGTATATTGTTCTTCCTTGATCACCTTTGCTCTGACACCATGTAGAAATTTCCACTGTAGATCACCTGGTAATGCAATGTACTAAAGAAAAACACTTAATCGACTTCTACAAACAATTGAGTAGAAACTTAATCAAACATGAGCAACATCAAGCATGAACAGATATAACTGAGAATGAGAAGCAATCAACCATAACACAGAAGATATATCACGGGGGAAAGCACCAGCCTAAAACCCCAACTCTGTATTATCATACAAGTGGAAATCTTGTTCAAGTTACAAAAAGAATTAGCTCTCAAGCTATCATGATCTCTCTAACACTCAAAAATAACTGCTCATTAGACTCAATTAGACATAGAATATTATATTACTCAAGCCCTCCAAGTTTCCTATTTCCTTGCGCAGTTTTGTGTTGGGATCCAATGTATATCACATGTGTGAATTGGCCTCATCACACTCACTGTAACCTCAGGTCCAACTACGCAATCATAAGGAATAATATTCCTTTTGCATGCAAGGAATATTCACCAAGGAAATATCCTAGCAATCTGAATAGTACATTGTCCCTCCATATGACTCAATTGAGTCTCTGACTGAATGCCAATGCATGAGTTATCCATGAGTAAAATACTCAGTTAATCTGAAATACAGTAGTTACATGCATGCAAGCATTACTAACTGAACTCTCATTAATTTACAAACTGTTAAAATTAATCTAACTGACTTGACTAAGTTAAACTAAGCTCAATGATTATAACTCAATATTACAACTCTTCCTATCTCTTAACTAAAGGTTAAAATTCCTCAATTAATGGAGAAACTGTTGCATGTGCTCACATAGACTTCAAGTTTGATTTTCCTTAACTAATTAACTCAAGATGAATTAATTAATTAATTTCCAAACTGTTGTTGATATCAAATTCGAATTTTACTTCCTATGTTTAATCCAAGGACTCACTAAAATAAGAAGGGATCCCGAAATGCTATTTTTATAAAAGTTATTTTTAGCACTTTCACTTTTCACCCATTGTAGCTAAGATCTCCAATGGATGAACTACTATTTATAACCCAGCTATTTATAGCAGTGCTAGTTTTAGCAATTTCTATTTTTAGCATTTCTTGTTGCACACTTTTCAATAGTCGCCTTGTCTGTGGCAACTCGTGCTGCCTCCAGGACACCCTTACTTCCTCAACGAGCTATTTGTTTCACTTCTGCTGTGCTAGGGACTTGACAACAGCCTTCTGCTTTTGGATTGCGTCCCCATCGCACCCTACTGCATTTGGTCCGCGCCACTCTGGTGGCCAAGTATCAAGCACCGTGAAAACAACATCATCGATGGCTATGAAGAGAAGCATGGCCCACGTCTACTCTGGATCCTTACGTACCCTGATATACACATGGTGCATATCCACCTTAAAGTCAGCAACGTTTTTCACACTGTCATAGACTTCGGTAGTTAAGCAGGGTTGCTGATTGATCCACTGTCGTATGTTCGCGTCCATTAGTATCCAGAAAATCTTGACTTCGCAGATTCTCGCGGCGTCCTTCGTTGTCCATAGTGATGCATATTTAGTTTCCTCTGGCCACTCCTAGTCTGAGGGAATTGACTATCCTCGGGCAATTCACCTCTAACCAATAGGATGGATAAAACCAGCCACGCATAGTGGAAGGTCTTACCCTCCTCTTGGGTCTCCCTGCAGTTTGTCAGGAATTCGTCGCAGAGGAACTGCGCCCAATTAAACTGTACCCCTTCTACGCATTGCTCAGCTAACGTGATGATCATTGCTGGTACCTCACATTTTCTCATTACCTTCCCTGCCAGCAATTGGGTAGCAATGCGGACCCCTTTGTCCTAAATGCTAGTAATAACATACCCCCTCTGTTTTTTCTCCAACTTGTATTTCTTTGTCATGTTTTCCGCAATCATCAAGTCGCCACCTATGCCCACTATTTCCATGGAGTCTCGTCCTTCGCAGGGAAGCTGAGAGATCCTATGAATGAGTTTCACCGTGATGGGGATGGGTTTGTCTAGCCATAAGTATCCATCGTGCAATAGGCAAAGCAGTTGCCTGATGACCAATATTGTGATTGGCGCCTGATGAAAATGTGGGATTGACAGGAGGTGGAGTAGCCCGGCCTCCTCCACCCTTCGCAGCCATTCCTATAGCTGTAGTGTTGTAACGGCCCCCTCCATGCTTTGTTCCATCAATTCGCTAGCTTCCAAATGAGGAAACTTCTCAGTATCTGCGAGGTTCCAGTCTTCAAATTTCATAGTGGGAATGCAGCCAAACATCATTCCTTCGAACAGAACCCCTTTGGGGAGGGACAGGGTTATAAGGGCGCTTTTAACAACATCCAAATCTTTAGGTACCTTGACCCTCCCTTTCTGTGGGGGGACATACTTAGGTCGTTTTATAAGAGCCTGTGCTGGCAGGATATCTTCTTTTATCTCTTCCTCTGGTTCCATTTCTTCGACAAAGGTCGGAGGATCCTCTTCCTCATCACCGCTTTCAATAGTAATGGTTTTACCTTTTTCTTCCATCGACAGTTTGCTGAATCATGGATTTCACGGAGACATCTGTACTGGTGCTGCTACCTGAGGGTCCTTCTTGGTTCGCGGCGTCTGGGGTGATTAAGGGATTTCGATTGTCCTCCTCCCGCCTGTGACGCAGGGTTCTGCGTAGCGTCCTTGGTTGTGGATATCAACCTTAGTAGGGACTCCTGCATTTCCTCTGGAAATCCTTGAAACCATGTGCTTTCTTCTACGAATGCCTCATTCATCCTGCTCCTGTCTACTTGAACAAGGAACAAATTAATATGCAAAGGGCCAAAGGTTGTTTGGTGACAAGTCACCTATACTTTATATACCTTTTTGAATTCAAATTCGGCCATGCCCCCCATTCGTGGCTCATTAATGTAATTTTGGTGGTAGATCCATTCAACCCTATGTCTTAATTGCCCACCGCTCACTCCTTGGTGTCTTAAATGGGACATCTTGTCATGAATAGTATTTGCAATGGTCACCTTTCATCCTTCCCACGCAGAAGCACAGTCCCTTGTACACGGACGCATTCTATGCTTCATACTGATCCTACGCGCCACGTTCCAACCGCACAACCTCCCTATAGATTTCTTTAAAGTCCCACGCCCTCTTCCACTGTGTGGAGCATTGAGACTGGGCCTCCTACAGATAGTCAAGTGGTTGCATCCCTCGTGCGAGACTTCCTCTTCCCTGCTAGCCTGGGCTGCAGGCACCCTTTGCGTACCTTTGAATCCAGTAGCACGTCGCATTCTTGGCTCCCTTGTTCAGTAGGGTGTGGTCGGAACCATGATAGCAGGATCATAGCTCGTTCTAGTATCGTAGGAGGGCCAGCTAGGTCTAGTCCCCTTATTCTCACATTTGCACAGCCCGTTTGTCCAACTCCGATTTTTATTTTCTAGATTTCCTCGTCTAGCCTCACGCTTTTCCTCCTTATCCTTGCCCATTCTTCATCAATTTCACAAAGTCTCAAGCTGTCACGCCAGATAGCTTCATGCAATCGTCGAATTCTTTTTCCCAGGTTAGTCCAAACTGTAGGGGTGGCGATCGGGGAATTTTTCTCCCCTTCCTAGTTTCTTCCGATCTGAAAACTAATAGGACCATCTTTACACACCTCATTTTGTTTATGGACTTGTAAGCCCACCGAACCATTGGTACGTGTAAATTTTGTTGGGGCGGTGGTTGCGCAACATACGACTGCATCCCTCGTCGTAGGTAGGTGCCCAACCCACTCCATCCTGGCTACCTAGGGCGCGTTCGATGTTGAGAGCCTCCAATCCGTACACGCAACCACCTTCTACATTCACGCCCATTCCACCTAATCTTCCTAGGTGTACTCCACCATGGTGTAGTTGTTGCGCATAGCACCTCTTCTTGCGCACCGGACTGCGTTTGCTCCATAACTGTAGTTCTCCAGTGGTCTATGAATTCCTCCCCATTTGTTGCACCATCACTTGCTAGTCGTGCCCTTACTTCGATTGTCACACGTCGCAGTGATCTGACCATTAGATTACAATTTAGCATCATTACCTCATGCAATCAGTTCTGCTAGCACTCTACCTCTTCATCTAAATCCGACATGCAAGAATTGTCGCGTTCCCATGAGAGTATTTCTTCTACTATTCGATTCACCTAATCCTTGTCTTGTGTTGTTAGTTGGTAAATGGAGTCTAGTTCATCATCACTATCCTCACGCGCACAAGTTCAGTGTAGCACGCTCCTTCGGTTGGATCCAGCAGAACTTTTACAGGGAGCGACTTTTTCTCGAATATCATCTTCCGTCTTTTTAAATTAATGACCCCATTCATGTCTGTGGTCCAGTATATTCGTAGCAACGCGGGGTACGGATTACTATGATCAACAATTTCTATTACCTCAAAGTCTGTCTACGTACTAACTTCTTCAATATCCACTGTCACCCCTTGCAACCTTCCCATTGGTAAGATCTTTTGCTAGTTGGCCATCCGCAGTTCAATGGGAGACCACTGTAGCGCAGGCCTTCCCATGCATTCCCACATTTGTTTAGGAAATACATTCGCATCTGACCCCAAATCCATGATGACCTGATCCATCTCATACTCACCTATTTGCGCCGTCAAATGCATTTCTTGTACAGTACGCGAAGCATGCTTTCCAAGCCTTCGGACCATACATCCCTCTCCTAATCTGGTGCACCTAGTGATCAGTTCTTGTAGTCCCTTAACTGCCTTATTGTCGCATAGTAGCTTCATAAATGTTTCTAAAAAGGTAGAAAGCATAGAAGGATCCATTCCTGACTCAAGTTGATCCTTACTATCTGAAGTGGAGTCTTTCAGGAAGCTCTTCTTAACTTACTTAAACGTTTCCTTCACATTCCGTCTCAGACTTAGGTTCCTTTGTAGGAGCCTCGCAAACCTTCAAATCTTCTCCAGGATGCTTCCTCTTATCTTCCCCCATAGTTGCACTGCTTTCGAGTAGCATATTTACGCTAGGGTCCTCTTTGCATGGTTTGAACCTCATCATTTGGATATTTTGAGTTGGGGTAGGCTATAGTACCCCCTTCTCACACATTTGGGCGATCAACATTGGACAATTTACCATTTCATGATCAAACTGCTCACAATATGCACAAGATATTCTCGTTGGGTTGGTACAATCGTGCGCGTAGTGCCTCGGCCCTCCGAAATTATAACAGATCAGCTATCCATGCCCTCGTCTAGGTCCAATTCCTCCTCTCCCTCGTCCACGTCCTTGGAATCCTCTGCGTGCCCCTGCGACTAGATCAAAACCTCGCATTTTAGTTTGCATTCGATACGTCGGGGTCTTATCCATCATTAGTTCATAGCTCCAACACGTTCGCTCATCGTGGCCTACCGATCTACAAAAGTTACAGTACAATGGCTGCGAAGTCTTGGTATACTTCTACAATAGGTGACAGTAGTCCGTTGTGTGCTTTCCTCCTACTTGACAAATCGCACACCAAATTGCAGGTGCCACACTTGGCCTTTCCTGTACCTCCAGCCTTAATGGCATCGGCCCCCCTCCCGCCAAATAGTTTGCAAATACAGGATAGTGATCCTTATCGTGACCCTAGCTCTTACATTCTATACACCACACTTCTTCTTGTGCCTCTGACTGGAGTGCCCTATCCTTCTTCAAACTCTGCATCTCTAGGCATAGGTTTTGTAGATGTGTGTGGATTTGTTGGACTCCCAACCTAGGATCTTGTATTGGTGTTTCATTCAACCTCATTGTTATCTCTAATGCTTCGGCCTAGGTCGAGATCTTCTATTGTGAGAGCGTTGTCCTTAGGTGTGATGTCAGGGATGCCACAAACCAGGCATGGTGCTGCACATCTGAAAGTGTCATATTAGCTTCACAGATCATACTCTTTAGGCACTGATCTAGATCCCATGGAGTCTCACCTGGAAGCATCACAATTTCCTTAAATTCGATGATTGACTGAGTTTCTGATTTTGGTCGACTAAACTCTTTGTTCAAGGCATCCTGGATCTCCGCAATTCCGACATTTGGATGATCACTAGAGTGCTTAATATAGCACGTCAATGCATGATCCTGCAGCGCACTCACCAAAGTAGCCTTTTTAATGTTATCATGTGTAACACCTTGGGCTTCCCATATTGCCTTTACCACAAACCAGAACTAGTTTGGTTCCTCGTTTCCTACGTCTATAAACACAAGCAACTTGATCACACTCACCATTCCCACCCTTGGAGGTGGTGGAGGTGGGGTAGGTGGAGATGGGGTGGATGTAGGTGAAGAAGGTGACGGTGTGGATGGGGGTGGTAACTGTGGAATGCGCTACTATATCAACCAGACTACACTTCTCGAAGAAAACCTAGCAAGCTCCTCCTCGCTTTCCTGCGAAAGTGAAATCAGGGGACTGTTCTCTAATCCTTCAATCCCTTGATAGCCTCTTCCACTCCGCGTTACCCCATACATCAACGGATTTGCATAACCCGTTTTTCACATAACAACATTTTAATCCATGTATTCAATGATTTGATGTACTTACCTCGATGTCCTTTGAGAAAACGTCTTTCGTCTTTGATGTAGCTGATAGTTGTGTCTATCGTGAATTCAGTGCTAAACCCTCCTAGTATCTGATCCAACTAATGATTTCCAGCCCGCGCGATCTTATCTTCAGATGCCTCTAGCCTACGCACTAACTCCGGAGTCCACACTATCAACTGATCAAGCTTACACCTCCCTGTGTTGTCTACTAGCCTCGCAATCCACTCATACAGTTCTAACGAGAAGGACGCGAAGAAGATCTCGTGGATTTCTATGTATATGTAACGATACAACCACCTCTTCTCAAATATCTGTGGGGTTTTGTTTTCCTGCACCACGAACTCATGAAGCTTCTGATCCAACCACTCGTTAATCTCTTTTTGCATAGGGTTCCAGTGTTCCGACATCAGACATCCCTTAGGCAGATCCCGGTCCCAGCAACGAAACCATTTCTTGGCTTATTGGGCCCTAACCCAGGTTCAGAAGAGTTTTATCCAAACAAATCCCCCACTACAGGCCCTTTCGACAACAATCTGCATAGCGCGAACTGAAGTCTCACTCGAGGTAGTATGGGAGGGTGTTGGAACTAGGATTCCACACCCTAGTGATGTCTTATTGAGGTCTGGAGGGGTCGAAACCCAATCTACACACTTACGCTATTCCGTACAGTCGCCTGGCCTTCGCGGAGATCTGCAATGGGGTTGTCTTAGATCCTTCATTTTATTGCAATTATTATAGCTCATAATCATAAATCTTAAATATACTTACAAAACTATAACATAAGCATAAACATTCTGTAATATCCCTCCCTTTAATAATAAATAATAAAAATAATAATATAATAATATAATAATTAATATTAAATACTTACAATTGACTTCACCTATATTACCTTGTAATTGCAGTCTGCCAATGATACAAGATTTTGGGGACGACTCTCCTTCCAACCGTGAGGGATCAATTGTGCAGGATTCTGCTTATAACTGGCCACCCGAGCCTTCAATCACAAACGGACTACGCAGTGCTCCTAAGTCTTAGATTACATTTCTCCCAAGAGATAAAGATAGATATCGGATGTGGAATGCAAGAATTCCTTCATTTCCTACCTCTATTAAATGACCAAATTGGCATGGGGAACCCATGGCACACTCATGTGTCTAATGCAACTTGATTTTTTAGGCCTTCTTGTTTTATTTTCTTCTTTTTTTGATAGGCTTTACTGATTCTTTTTATTGTTTCTATTTTTTATATTTATATTTATCTTTTAGAGCTTTAGTTGTTAGTTATTACTTATTTTTTATTTTTTTTATTTATTTTCTGTATATTTTTAAATATCATTTATGGATTTATTATTTATTGTTTATTTTATTTTTGTATTAATTTATTATTTATTATTAAAGGGAGGGATATTACACATTCAGAGCTACGATTAGATACACAATAATTCCAAAATACCTATCTTTATTAATCTTTCGTTCAGTACAACCCGATTCCACCCTACGCACACAACTGCAGGGGACTGTGCACATAGTTGTAGACTCTACCAGGCCTTTGCGCACACAGCTTCAAAGCCTACTCTAACCACTACCACCCATGACTCAGACTTACAGACTCAAAATAATTTCGGTTTTACAAACCCATACACTTTAGATTTCTAACCAAGCTACCATTCCGAACTTCCTACTAAACCTAGAGCCTTGCTCTATCTATACATTCCCATGGTCCGCGAACCATGGGCAAGCCGACACATTCTAGATGATCTTATAATATTTTAGGGCAGACTACCCTTAGACTTGACCCATTACAATTCGTGCTCCGCACACTTCGCAGAACCTTTACCCTACTTTTACCCAAAATTGTGGGCTTTAAGCCCCAAAAACTTTACACGGGGGATCCGCTACCCAACAACAGCGCCAACCTTTCCTGCCTCAGACGCACAGTGCCAACCTTGCATGCCTCGGACATGCAGCGCCACTCTGCTAACACGCAACGCCACTCCACCATTGTTCTAGAAGCGCAACACCAACCTTCCTTCGCCCAAAACTCACTCAAGCTTGCCTCTTCTTCTCACGTTTGGACTCCTTGCTTGCCAAATGAGAATGATGAATATGAAAATGAAATGTGAGGGCTTAAATAGGGGTAGATTTTGATTTTTCACTTGAAAAACGCACTTATTAATGTTTCTTGTCCTTCTTGAAAACTCTATTTTAATGCCTTTTCTTCTTTGTGTCTTTGCAGGTGGATAAATGCTCAACTTGAACTAAATTTTGTAGTGTTTCTTTGTCTTGCAGCAAGGAGAGATGCTCTAGTTCAGCTAGGGTCATTTATTATATATAGTGACTTAAAATTACATAATAAATACAAATAAACTCTAAATACTTTGTTTTCGCCTCAAAAACATGTTTTTGAGGTGAAAATTACATTAGGTTAAAAGATAATTATTCATTGGCTATGACCTACAAGCCATCATGTTTGACTTATTAATCATCCTCATACCCTTGCTGACCTTTATTTACACTTTAAAATTAGGCTCTTGACCTTAGTGATGAAACCCTAAGACCTAATGAAAACATACCCTAAGACCTAATGAAAAACCTAATTAAAACATGCCTTGTTACCTAATGAAAGCATGATTACCAATTGACCATGAAACCATGACTGAAGACAACCTGAAGAAGGGTCAGCAAGTATACTCTATGAGGGAGAAAGTGGACTTCCAGAAGAGAAGACAACCATCAGTGGATCAGTTTGGCATGACCTAATGAAATGATGCAAAATTTTCAGTATGGGACCCCTAAAATGAAAATGCAAAGAGCAAATTTGATCCCTGATGGAAGTATGCAAATGCTGACATGAACATACAACACAAAGTTTGCATGGATATCGAACTTTGTGAGGTTTGATGGATGGTTTCTCATCAGATGTTGCATTCAAAGCAATGGTTGCTTGGTTGGCCCTTTGCTGAATTTTCTTCTTCTTCTTCCCTTTCTTCTTCTTCTTCTTAGCCACTGGGTTACTAGTACCAATACTTTCACCAGGCGAAGGGGAAGAAGGGGAGGAAGAAATGACCAAGGAAGAAGGCAAAGGGTCAACCTTAGATCAACTAGAGGTTGATTTTGTCCAGTTGGAGGTGTACTCAATTGTGGAGAAATCACAAAATTTTGAACCAAGGAGGTTGAAAAAAACCATGTTGGCAAGCCAATGGTAAATCTTAGAAGGGACAATGTGGCCATATATGGAGCACCAATATTTTCGAAAGGAGGAAAAGGACTAGGATTCCCATCAAAAGGAATTCCTTGATCGGTAAACTCTAGATTTGTCGCCATATTTTTCAACCTAAGATAAACTAAGGAGTGAGTGTGGAGGATGTTATCTACAGTCAATTAATTTATTTTAATCAAAGTAACACAAAAAAAACAAAAGAGGGATAATCTAGGCAAAAGGTTTACCAAGCAACTATGAACTGCAGAATACCTCCCGGCGAACCGAGAAGTATGGGCATGCAATCTCCCCGAATGTTGTGTTCAGTGTATCACAGTGTACAAGGCGATCGACTCGATTACCTAAGGATGGATAACAACCTAGCATTGTCCTGCCATATATACCCGAAAGTACATGGAGGCCCAATCCATATAAGCGTTGTCTAATGCAAAACTAAACGGTGAGAGCATTCCCATATACATTACGTATTGTAACACCGCCCTATATATCCTAAGGTACATGGATGAGCTACGATATACTCACGTACATGTAATGAGGTATCACACTCGGGATGTATTGCAGACAAGTTAGTGAGAACTGCTTTGTTTTACGACGCGGGAACACGTCTCTAGCCTAGACCTCTAAATGTTTTTCGTTAGGTGACAATGCTCCATTAGATAAATTCAGATAAATTTTTAGTTGATCTTCTTTAGAATTTGCCTTTTAGGTTCACCACGTGATGTATATTTTCAATTCCTAAAATGCAACTAATATGATAAACATTCTTTCCATTCAATTTAACAATGAAAATCCTTAGCTAGTAGGGATAGAGCAATCATATTCCTTTTGATCAAAGAGCAAAGAGTACAATCTAAATGCAAATTCCATACACTATTCCTATCAGCACACACAAACTTTTTCAATGTAACATGCATGTATTTCTTTTTTATTTCCCTTAATGTGAATGAAAACAAAGGAAAACTAATGCACAATCGATCAATAAACTCTTTTCATAAAAATGATGATTTTGCGACAATTTATTTTTAGGGAAAGGAAGACTTTACGACACTTTCATTTACAAAGAAATAAGGAATTATGACATTTTCAAAGAAAAGACTAATCATATGCACACATCAATCAACCGATCTTTCATGAATGAATACTTTATGACAATTCAATTTTCAAAGGAAAAGACGATTTTATGACACCTTCTTTCGACAAAGATCAATCGACCAAAAACTAACTTTCGACTATAGATTGAAACGAAAAAGTAAATACATAAGAAACATTTATCAATCCTAGTCTAAGTAGGGCCAGCTAAGGAGAAAAAAACTATTTTTAGAGACAAGACATCATCAACATTCAGTAAATCATTCAAACAGGAGAAAATGGGCAAAAAAACTTAAGTTCCTAGAAGGGAAACTAACCCTCAAGGGATCAGCACAGGCTGCAATGAGAGATAGTGCACTTCAGTGCACTGGCTCTATGAAAGAAGTGTATTGCAGTGCACTATGTCCTTCACTGGGCTGTGCTGGTGAAAGTAATCCATTTTTGAAGGCAATTTGACATAGTTTTGACTCAATTTTCAATGAAATAAGACTGAAATTCAATCAACGACCATAAGTACAGTATGTAAAAATGTCTTAAGAGGTTGATAAGCTACTAAGATGGATAATTGATCCCCAGTGGAGTCACCAATTTGTTTTTGGAAGTTTTAGTGTCTATGGATAAATGCCTAAACCCCTAAACTAGTAGTTAAGTCTAGAACAATAGTGCAAAGAATTCTCTACTTTTTCTATAAGCAATAGATTAAATAAGACAATAAAGAAGCCTACCTGAAACTTTAGCTTACTCCTTATCTCCCTTGACCAATTATGTCGCTCCTTTCCATACTTAATCCGCTTAAAAAGTACCTGCACACAGACAGAAGACAAAAACAAATCAAAGCATATGATAATGATCTATTGATTAAACATAAAATGGAATCAAATGCATAATACACATATGAAAGCATCAATAAACAATACAAACATAGGGAAAAATATTTGAACACTTTATTAATAAAAGGAAGAGTTACAACCCAACTTGCTTGATTCAGTGCCACTCTTCCAGTTCAATCCCATCCTCTCCTCATAACAAGCAAGAAATTTTGACATCATTACAATACTTGAAACCAACTCAAGTCTCATACTAATAGCATCTCCCTATAATTCAATCATTTCCACCCCCTAAACACTTAGATGAGTGGTCTTTTTATAGGTGAATGAAGGAAGTTATGCCATAAATGGTGATAATGAATTCCCTCCCAAACTTAGGATTTAGTTCCATGAAGGAAGGGATAAAGGGACTGATGTTCCTTAACTTCCTCGCTAATCCAATTTCGAGCCCAAGGAGTGGATAGCCTTG
Source organism: Pinus taeda (assembly GCA_000404065.3). Lineage (NCBI taxonomy): Eukaryota > Viridiplantae > Streptophyta > Pinopsida > Pinales > Pinaceae > Pinus > Pinus taeda. Next base: position 239,228 of record APFE030028592.1, read on the forward strand.
GGAAACTTCTAGAAGCATCCTATGGATAAGAATATTCCAAACCACAATGCATATTTCACTCAAATTCACCCAGCGTACGCCAAAGAGGGTTCAAGTGTGTTGCAATGCACCCTGGAAGTGTACTAGGCTGCACTGCAATGCACCCTGATAAAGGCCTGGCTACACTGATCTTCTTAGAGGTAGTTTTTGGATGATTTATAATGGAACCTCTTGGGAAGGAGGCATTCTGATGGTTGACTTCATTAGGGCATGTAACAATTGAATTAGGGTTTGATGGGCCCTAATAGTACTGATTTGTAAGTCGGGGTTGATGTGCCAAAATGGATCTGTAACAGTTTCCCCCTAAAGCATGAAGTTGTAAATATGTATGTCGAGTGAAATACTTTACTATGTGGAGAGGAGGTTTCAAAATGGAAGGTGACCTGCATCAATTACAATACATATATCATGATAATATGATTTTTTATCATGAACTTGGTGAGGGAAGGCATACCGATGCTCAACTTATAAATTTTCATTACATTTACAAATATAGTCGTCTATAGATATAGACCCATGAATGGACGACCATGAATGTAAGGACATTGTACATTTTATTACTTCTAAAAATATCGCAGCCCAAATGGATGAAACTAGATCTAAGGTCTTCAATCTCATTCAATCTTTCGCTCAAGTACAAGTCTAACCATTTGAATAGATGATCTGAAGTCGAACATGGGAAGACATCCTCTGATTATGAGCCAATGATGTAAGTCGTTAAGAGACACGAGAGGAATGAGCGATAATAATAATGACCCTCAAGGTACTATAGTACATTTCACATGCTGTGAATAAATGATTTGATGTCAAAGACCATACAAAGTCTTTCGGTCGAAGGCTAGTGATGTCAACCTATTGCCGGAAGCGAGAAACCTGCCATTGATGTATGCAAGCCTCAAGGTACTAAAGGGGTGTTTCTAAGTCAACTTCTTGGATAATGTGCTGATGTCGACAAGAAGTGACTCATCACAGGAGGGCCTTGATGTATCCCACATCAATGACATGAAATGAGGTAAATGATTTTGGATATGAAAATTGACTAACGACAGAAGCTTCAGGAATGGTGGTCATGAAAATGAAGGTTTACGATATTGCAAAGGATGAAGTTTGAACTGAATGACTTCTCTTGAACATGTTGGTGACGCTAAAATGAATTGGAATCATTGACCCAAAACAAAGTAATGGATGGTATGATAGACAAACGGTGTGATAACCATCAAGCTGAATGACCCAACCCACATAGTCGTGGTGATGAGGTGAAAGTGTCATTTTCAAGAGCGACTTGCTACCATAAAGTGTTCTCCCTTTTTCCCATTTTCCCTAGTCATTTTTGACCAGTACCTCTTTATTTTTATCAAGCTTGAGGAGGATAACATATTTTTGTTGTATAATTCCACCCTTTGAGTGAATCCATCGCTATTTGATGCTTTAACGAGTCTAGTGAAGGTGAAACTCGCTCTTGTCTAGATGGACAAGTTTGTCGCTATTTGATGTTTTTAACAAGTTTAATGACAAAGATAGCTTGGTACTTTTAATGTTTAGAGAGTTTGAAAAGGGAAAAAAAAGAAAACTTCACAAGTTCTTTTTCGTAAGTTAATCTCTCAAGTCCGAAAAAGCGTAAAATAATACAAGAGAGATATCATTTCCAATCCATTCATGAGCTGGAAATGACAAGCGCTCAGCAATATTTTCATCTTTAGAGAGTCTCAAAAGAGCTTAAAGAGGACTCCATTTTGAGGAATGAGTGGTGTCTAGGATAGCAACTGGTCCCAGTGATTTTGGAACTTCTCAAAACATGTTGATTTATGTGAAGAGGTTGGCTAATAAGACCACTCATTGAAATTGTTCCACAAAAAAGGGTAAAACAACCAAGTGAAAGCGTATGATTGGCCAAAGGGATGGTGGCGTGTTGAAGCCCCGAAAATCGGGTCGACAACAAGGGGGATACCCACCCGTTCCGGACCTTGGTTGGCAGCTCCTTATCCGTTTGGTATAGCGGGTCCGACTGGGGATAACGGGACCAGTTTCCCGATCTGAGGGTGTGTGTGTGTGTAGAATTGGATGAAGCTGATCTAAGAGTACTTTAAAGCTAATTTAATTCAAATTCTTAAACTAACTCTATGCTATTGTAATCTAATGAGAAACAACACATCTAATCTATGCTAACCCGGGATGTATATCTTCTATTATGCGATCTAAAGAGATTTCAAACAATAACTGGTAATAAAGATCATTCAACTATCATAAGAATAGAAATCAATTAAGATAAACCAATTTGCATAAGAAGTTAGGCAAAATAGTTGTGAACAACATATCGCATAATAAGCTATTCATATGTCATACACAGACAAATGACTCCACCGTACAAAAGTGCCAAATGGTAACTCATACATTCATGCAATAACATATAAACAACTGAAAACTGTAAATCACTTCAAGAATATAAGCAAAAATGGTCAAGAGATAAAAGTACCATTTATGACTGGTTCCACTCATAAGCTTGAAGCAACAATGATTTATCTCTCCTTGCTCTAACATCTACTAAGAGTACAGAAGTGCAACGTCAGTAGCAGATATCAAATGCAAACATTAATAAACCTTGATCCATCCATTCATCAAAACCACCTCCAAGGGTGCAAAAGTGCATGTTCTGAGGACAAGTTTTTGACAAATCTCCGGACCCTTCTCTAAATGCCTGAGAAGGGTTTAAATACTGCTAGCTAATTAACTTGATTACATAAATTTAGGATACGGTTTTCAAATGACCATCCTTCTAATAAAGCAAAACTATTTCTAAAAATTTAATTTGACTCTGAAATATTTCTGTATTTGCTCCTTAGTGCTGTAAGCATGCAACATTCAACTGGGAAGAGTCGGCTGGTTGCCTTCCTCTTTCGTTTGTGCTATAAAAATAGAAATAACAAGCGCTGGCACCACTTTCTGGTAAACTATAAGATATTTTAGAGAATCTTCCTCTGACTGGGTGTATTTACTGCGTGTATACTTGGTAATAACTCAAATTTCCCTCAAACTGATTCTACTTTTGCTATTTCAGTTTCCAGCCTTGCGAACGACTGGAAAAGTTAAAGACTTTACTCTCTGAACAATTCTCTGGATCGAAAATTGCCTCCGTTCTTTATTCCGGGCTTTTCTAGTGTGTAAGCTTCAGGGTTTTTTGTAATCATGCTACTTTTGTGTTCCTTTGACTCTGAGCTTTAGATGGCCTATCGACATCAGCATCTCTTGAGTGATACTCTGGAATCTGTGGTCCTATCGTATGCGGCCTCCGTTTCTGAAAGGATTTCTTCTCTGTTCTCTAAGCATTGACGCTTTCCCCTTTTCCTTAGATGTTTCCTGCACATTGCTTCATGTTATTTCCTGTTTTATAGTTTACGTAAGGGAAAAGAGTAATGATAATAAAGATTGACATGAAAGATTTAAACTCTTATGGATGCATAATTATGACACTCATAGTGAACTGACTCTTCAAAAAACAAAAAGCTGTCCTTCCTGGATACTTTGGCGTACAATCATTAATTTCTTTTTAAGGCGCGCGCTTAATTTTGGTTAATGGACAACTTTCCTTGAATACTGCGCTGAGGAAAATTTGCGTTCATCGCAAATTGCATTGTGGCATCGCAGTATCTGATCATCGCAATATCACATCATCGCAGATCGCAGATCACAGATCGCAACAATTAGTCATTGTGTTCTATTTTACGTGATGTTGCGATATGCAACGTCGCATATCGGCCGTGGGAGATTTCTTAAGTTTTTCATTTAAGAGCACTTCATAATGAATGCGATGCGATGAATTTCGCATCGCTTCTTCGTACTTTATTATGCTCATAAAAAAAATGTTTCATTCTTTTGTTGCGATAAAGTTTTAAGGAATCTAATACAAAAATTTTCATAAAAATGTTTGTTTGGATTTTTTTTATTAAGGGTCCCCATTTGCTTGTTTTTATTGCTAATAACATAACAAAGAGGGGGGTTGTTGGTGGCCACAATAGGACAACACCTGTATCATAATGCCAACAATCTCCCCCTTTGGAATTGATGGCAACCATCACACCAAGTCACTCTACCCCTTTGACATCAAGGGCAAAGGGTGGACCAAGATATTCTCTTCTTTGATATACATTCTGCTGTCCATGCTCCCCTTGAGTACATGCTGAAGTTTTTGATTGAGCTCCCCCTTTGTACATGCCAAGATGTACCAATCCGTCCATGCTCCCCTTGAGCACATACAGGGTCTACAAAATCATAACATGACTCTATACATATATTGTCAATGACTTTCCTAAAGACTCATACATACATCAATCTCCCAACCAATTGGGGATACACCATTTTTGACTCAAACACAAAAACCATTACATCATCCATCCCATGCATAGTGGGGTAACAAGATTCATCATATGAATCACAAAGAACAAAGACCTAAACAAGACCATGACAGTTATCAGCAGCTATCATACATTATATGATCTGCACTATAAGCATCTTAACCTGCAATCCATTTTCTTGGTCAATCAACAATCAGTAGCAAGATATGTCAATAAGCATCATCACCAAGGACTTCTAACCATAATGCCAACAATGCATTATTCGAAGCATATGCTCCCCCTGAGCCTATGCCAACCATTATATACCCTAACAAAACCATTTCCTAAGTTTGTTATGTTGTTTTTCTTTAGAGCTCCATATACGTGACTGTGCAGCGTCTAACTTACGTATATACATGACTTGTCTTCATGATACCTACGTATGAGATTTAGAACACTGTTGCTCCACACTTTCAGCTTCCTCTGAGTCTATCATGTCTGTGTACTCTGCTATGCCACATCTTTCTGGCTGTACTTCCTTTTTCTTCCATATCTTTAACTGTGATGATGTTTTCTCCTTTTGGTATGGTGCCCAAAATCTTTTCCTGCATTCCTTTGCTATGTGTCCAAGATTGTTACATGCATAACATCTTACATGTTTCATATTCCTTCTGTAGCAATCAACAACTTTGTGACCAAACATATTGCAAGAAAAACAATATCCCTTAAAGTATCTGGAACGTGATGATCTTTCTAAGTGATAGTCTTGAACCATTCTACATCTGCATTTGGCTGCAATATGTCCAAGATTATGACATACATAACATTCAACATTATTCATCGGAGGAAATAATCATATATCACTTCCATGGTTAGGAGCAAAAGATATTCTTTGAGGAATTTCTTTCCTTGGCTGTTGATGGGGTTGTCTTCTCATCTCCTTGTTGAGCAATTTAGATTTCTCATTAGAGTTCCTTGCCTCACCTTGTGCTCTAGATTCATTTTCAACAGATTCATAAAAACCAAGACCAGTTTTGATAGCAGGCAACCTTTGACTACTAAAAATATCATCCAAAATCTTAGTATTGTCTTGAAATCGTAATAGTTTATCCTGTTCTTCTAATTTATCTTTCAAGATATTTACCTCAACCTGATGTTGTTCTTCCTTTTCTAGACATTGCTTCTTCAAAATTTCCTCAGACTTTCTTCCTTATTCCTTTTGTTGCTTTAGTTTGAGAATCTCTTTTTCTTGTTCTTCATTCAGCTCTTGCAGCGTTTGACGAACTCTAAAGGCACATTCTAGCTAAGCTTTTAAGCTAATAATTTCTTCTTTAAGGGCACTCTCCCTTTTGTTAGGTAGATCTTGTTGATCTATGATTTTATCTGATGCTTCATTTGCTTGTCCATCTTCAATATGAGGTGATTCAGGATCTGAATACTTGCTTCCACTTAATGGCAGGCTGTCATTGTTCCTTTGAGCTGTCTTCTTCTTTTGACGCGCTTTCTTTCCCATTGTTCTACGGATCTCCTTCAAGCGATCAAGCTTCTACCAAAGGACCTGCTCATGAATACAATTGTTGGCAAATAATTACTAAGGAGGGCGGGCGGGAGGGGTGGTGGGTGAATCAGTATTATCAAATCAATGTAACTTTTTTCATTTCCATATTCAGATTCATATACGCTACTTTAGTTAAGACAAACTGCGTGTATAGACAACTGTGTGTAATGCAACAAGCGTATATCCAATAAACTTATGATTCAATTAGTTGATCCTTAATGAGTGCATCAGAACATTATTAACCATATGAACAGTAAACAGGACCAGTAAAACAGAATAGATCATCACTCATAAGCAACACACATGAACACCATGATATAAGGTGGAAACCTAATGTGGGTGAAAACTACCTGCTGCAATTCATCTCTATCTTCCTTTAATAAGAAACTTCCTTTTACAATATTTATGTACTGGTGTAGTCTTGTACAAGTACGTAGGCTTCTACGTGTAGAAGGCTACAACCTTATCTCGTTTTCCAGTTTCTACTAGAAGGGAGCTACAACCCCCTTAGCTCTTGTAGTAGCTAATCCATTTACTAGTACGTAGGCACCAGCCTACTGAAGGCTCCAACCTTCACTCATTTTCCAGCTGCTACTGGAGGGGAGCTCCAACCGCCTAGCTCTTGTACTGGCCGATATGTTTACCAATATGTAGGCACCGACCTACTGAAGGCTACGATATTCTTTCTTCCTCCAGGGACCACGTTTCATAAATTTTCATACTGGACCCATCAACAACATTGAAGCACAAAATTAATCATCACTGCAATGCACCCATCAACTACACTTGCATCATCAATCTCTAAATCACCCAATACTGAAACACTGAACCTTGTCAACAGCACTGTCAACGGAGCACAGAACAGACAACATAACTCTGCAACAATAACCAGATCCAACTACAACTTCAAATATCATATCTCATAATGTATACGTTACTATGAAGAACCAAACCAGCGTACATACGCGCTTTCCCAAAGCCAACCCGCGTACAGATCTGCAACTATTTACTCATAACTTTGCAACTGTTCAAGACATCAGTCACACCTAGATCATAACATTCATACAATAAAACATGCGTCAATAATTTAGATCTAGTCTATCACATAATACATTCCAAGCCTTATGATCCCGATCCATCATCCATCATCAACTGCATAGGTGCATCCTTGATTCAGATCAAACTAGCATCTCAAACTCATAACCAGCATACTAGATCTTACACTTCATCAGATATTCATCACTTTGTCGCTTAATGTCCTTGGCCTAATGATCTTATCCTTCTATAGGTTTAGGATTCTCTCAATACCATGGTCCAAAACCATGTAGAACCAATACCTTGGACCCAATACCTGGGGTCAACACTTCCTACCAAATACCATGGACCAATACCAAAATACCATGGACCAAAACTTAGTTTTCCAACATGTACGCGCCTTTACTTCTGTGAACCTGCGTGTGTATGTATACGCGTCTTCTGTTCTGCTCATCTGCATGTATACGCTCTTTCATCAAGGTTAACCTGCGTATACCTCTAAATTGACCTACTGTACTATAATCTGTCATTTGATTGAGTTGCCACCTATATCATACCTTTGAGTGAGTTTCCATCAAGGACAACACTTGTATCATAATGCCAACAATGTATCTTTTGGCCTTGCCTAAGAACTTTAAAGATAGGTGTTCACCCTCTCAAGCCAATGCTCCCGGTTCTTATTTACCATTTTGGAAAATTTCTCATTTAGGGTGAGCTCATTAGCTAGTTCAACCTCCTTTTGTTTTTCTAGTTCCAAAGCTCTCTTTAGGCCTCTAGTTCTTGGCCTTTTTCTCGGCACCTATTCCTCCAGATGATCACTGTATTCTCTGTATGCTTCGTCAAGTAAGGCTTTAGCGTTTTCAGTCTCCCTCTTTTCATTGATGACTTGAATCTCCATGAGCTCATGTTTGGTCTCAAACTGCTTGTTCTCCTACTCATAGTATGAAATGATGTATTTTCCCTTTGCAAATTGACTTGGAGCTCTCATATGAGTGCATTCTTAGCTTTGATGACAATGGATGTGCTTTCACTTTCATCATTTTCACTTAGGTAAACTAAGCAAAAATCTTGCTCTATCTCATGGAGGTCCTCCTCTTGCTGCTGTGTCTCTGCCTCTGTCACTTTTTCCTTGCCCTTCTATACCTGATTTGTTGATGAAGAAGGAAAGGCCCCTCACACAATCTATGGAGAAAGCACTTACCTATGCCCTCTCTGATAGGTATGTGTCAAGGTACCCAAACCAACCCTTTTAGGTTTTCTGATCTCACCATGTTCAATGAGCTCTTTCTCTCTGCCTTCATCTCTGCTAGGTGATTGAATAGGCTCCTGAAATGGTGATGATGGAGGTGATGGTGTGGCTGAATCATAAGATGAGGATGAATGATGTATGCGATGAGATGGAGGAATGGAGGTGGATGGATGAGATGATGAAGGGATGCTTTGAATATTTTGGGTAGATGCATGAGTGAATATGGGATTAGCTATGAAGGTACTCTATGCAATGTTGAGTTCCTTGAGATGGTAAAGGACTATGATCTTAATGAGGGAATGATGAAATAGGCTCTTCATTTGATCTTTGTATTCCCTCTTTTAGGCAATGTAGGCCATCTTCTCAACACTCCGGAAAAGATAGTAGGGTATATTGGGCATTTTTACCCTAGTGAAATGCATTTTAAATTGGATATGATAAGAATAGACCCTGGAGAATCTACCTTCACATGAAAAATATTTCATAATAATCTTCATCATTGGGGCATATCTTTCAAGGAGGTGTGAAAAAGGAAAATAGCCCCTTATTTCATTTTGGTACCTTGGTTTCATGTAAGGCTTGTAATAATGCCTCTCCAAATCACCATGTTTAAACCATTTCTCCCCAACATCTGGAATTCCAGTGGCAGCTGATATATTGATAGTAGATAAAGTGAAAGTTATAACTACTAGTGTGACTTGGTTGTCTTGAATTTTAGAAATGGAGAGCCTAGTCAACTCAGGATGATGTTGGGCTACCTGAACCCTCTCACAAAAATCATAACAGCCTCGCCATTTGAAGGATGTCATAGTCATAGGGGATGCTAAGAGTTCCCTGAGATCTGTGGGCTCAAACCTATGCATCTGGCCTCTTGTGTGTGGCCTCCTCTATTCCCTGTCTTCTTCCCTATCTATTTCCTCTTCCTCACTATGTGTTTTGTATTCATCCTCTACCATGGTGTCTAGTATCAAACCCTATGGAGGTGTAAGGTAGGGGGAATATAGTTTTTGGGGAATAATAAATGGTGAAGGGTAAATATGAAGATAATGGGTGAAGGGATATATGTATTGGAGAGGGATATAGGGTAGTATTATGATAGTTTGGGGATGGGGGAAACTGTTTGCAATATAAGGGTTTGGGAGCCTAGGTAGTTGTATCACCTAGGACTTAGGGTTTTGGGACAAAGGGTTAGAGGGTATCTGGGATAAAAATATTTAGGGAAAGGGAAGAAGGGTGGAGGGAAGTGTGCAAAAGGGAATGAGAGTGGAAGATGGTTTTTGGGGGAAATATCGGGTTTAGATGTAACAATTGAGCTAAATCTTCAATAAAACCTTTCAAACACTTAGGAATTGTTTTGAGGAGGGGGGAAAAGCACATCCCTTAGCTGCTACTTACTTGCATTGAGGTTGAAAGCATTTTGGAGGAGCTAAGGAGGTGACTAGAGTGTTGCTGGAAAAATGCACAATGCCAATGCAGAGTGCGAAGTGCCTGAAGCAAATGTGCAATGCCTTAAGGGAACATGCAACACCGTAACGTGAAATTCCAAAAGGAAATGCATAACGTCTGCCCTGTTTTTGTTGATTTCGCCCAAAACTGGGAAAAGGCTCTCTTGGGGTTTTCTCAATGAGTGCTACGAGGCAAATGAAGGTGAGTTTGAAGCCAAGAAGTCCTTTATAGGTGAGTGAGTTTGATATTTTTATTTTCAAACCCACTTTCTAATGTTTTAGTTGACCCCTTCTTTAAACTCTTTGATAATTTGCTTTCTGACCTTTTTCTTTGTAGATGGATGATGCTGAAGGTTTGGCAATGTTTACTTTGACTTTTGTTTGGATGATATAGGAAATGGAGTTTCAGTAACCAGTTAAAAATACTGAATTATTACATATGATAAACATAAAATTACATAAATAAATAAAATTATTACATCTCTTTTGAAATAAAAATTACAAGCTGGAATGAATTTCTTGCTTAAAATCAAAATTGGAATTTTAACAACCATGGTTACATGCTTGTAAACCCTTATTTAACTAAAAAAGGGATACTATTTGCTTCACTCTCATACTTTTCTGGCCTAATGCAGTGAAATGGTGTTTTATTGGACCTTGGAAAATAAAACCTAGTGACCTAATGGGACCTTGAATGACTAGACTCTAGGTGGACTTGACTGACATAAAACATGATGAAATGAGCTTTTATAGTCAATTTATGCTCATTAAGACACATGAAGGTGGGCCAACAAATTTTGATTTTTGAGAGGGGATGGGGTTTTAACTTGGGCTACCATCAGCAAGTAAATGTTTACATGATGAATTAGGTGGAATGATAAAAATTTCAACATGGGACACTAATATGATATAAAAGAGGAGTTTTGATCACTGATTGTAGTATGCAAATACTGACTCTAACAGTTCCCAAGTCTAAAAAAAATAAGGATAGTTATAAGGGAATGAAAGCTAAGGAGTGTCAGGGCATGGCAAGGAATGAAAAGTCATACTAACACATGCCATATAGTGTCAATGAATTTCTATTACTATTTTGGAGTTTCAAGGTATCACAAGGGAGAACTAGGTCAAGGTGCATGGAAATTAATGAATAAAAGATTCTGCGAGGGAGTGTTAGTGAATTCTAGGTGCCCGGTGGACGAAGTATGTTAGGAGAATTTAAGAATAGCACTTACAAGAGGAAAGTATACGATTGTGATAGGGGGATGGAAAAAGTAGTTTCAGACAAAGGGAGACTTTGGGATGGGCACAACACTATTTTTTCAATGACTTGGTTGGGTTCCCAAGTCGTAAAAAAAGTAAGGCTATTTATGAGGGCATGACAACTAGGAAGTTCCAAGGTGTGCATGGAATTACAGGAAGTTCTAACAAATGCTATAAATTTCAAAGTCATGTTAGGCATGCTAAGACATGCCAAGTGCTAAGGCATGCCAAGATGTGATAGGTTCTAGGATGTGGCACTAATGCATGCTAGGGATTTCGAGGGAAGCACAAGGGAGGACTAGCTTCAATTGCATGGAAATGAATGAATAAGAGTGTGTGATAGGGAGTGTTATAAATATTTATGTGTAGGGAGTGAGAATGTATGTTAGGCAGTACCAAGGAATGAAAGAGTGCTAGGAAAGCATGCTAATATGTGCCAAGTGCCAGGGTGTGCCAAGGAGTGTTAGAAAGTGTTAGGGAAACATAAGGGAGAACTAGGTCATAATGCATGGAAATGAATGAACAAAAGTGTGTGAGAGGAAGTGTCAGCAAGTTCCAATTGTTCTAAGGAGGAGTGACAAGGTATGTTGGGAAATGTTAAATAATTCTAGAGTGTTATGGTACCATGCGGCCAAGATGTGCCAATGTGTGCAAGGAAGTGTTAGTTGGGAGTGCCAAGGAAACACAAGGGAGAGGTACATCAAAATGCATGGAAATGAACAAATAAGAGTTTGTGATTAGAAGAGTTAGTGAGTTCTAGGTGTGCTAAGGAGGGAGTGACAAGGTATGTTAGGCAGTGTTAAACCTTGCTAGAGGCCAGGGCGACATGCCAATATGTCATAAGTGCTAGGGTGTACTAACACGTGCCAAGGATGCTAGGGAAACACAAGGGAGAACTAGGTAAAAATGCGTGGAAATGAATGAATAAGAGTTTGTGATTGGGAGTGCCAGCAAGCTCTAGGTGTGTTAAGGAGAGAGTGACAAGGTATGCTAGGTAGTGCCAAGGAATGCTAGAGTGTTAGGGCAGAAAGCCAAAATGTGCCAGGTTCTAGGTTATGACATTGCATTCTAGGGAGTATTATAAGGGAGTGTTGGGGAAAAATAAGGAAGCACTAGGTAAAATTGCATGGAAATGAATGAATAAGAGTGTGTGAGAGGGAGTTTCAACGAGTTCTAGTTGTGTTAAGGAGGGAGTGACAAGGTTATATGCTAGGTAGTATCAAGGTATGCTAAACTACCAAGGAATGTCAAGAAGTGCTATGGGGTGCTAGGGAGTGTCAAAGCATGCCAATGAATGTAGGGGATGTTAAAAAATGACAAATAGTGGCAAGGAATTCTAAGACATGCTAGGTGCTATGGAATGTCAAGATGTAAACTGTGTTGCTTAGTTCTTTTACGACCACAACTGGATGCGATGAGACTTGCCTTGGTAACTTATTAAGTGGGATGAGTTGAGATTGGACATGAGTAGCCTAATATGAGTTACAAGTAGTTCTTAGGTGAAGCAGGCATATGTTGAATTCCCATGACACATGAGAATCTGGGTTTCATCTTAGAACCTTTGATGCAAACACACTCAAGTGCCACAACACATCTACTTTGCAAAACAAAATCTACACACACAGGGATCAACTAGTGCACATGATAATTTTTAACTTTTTCAAACCCTTATTTGTTATATTACAAATTATAATAGAATAAGATAGATGTCCCATACTGGGGATGATGGCCCTTTACAGTCACTCTAATACAAGGAATACAACTAGGATTTTGTGTTAGTCCTTTGACAACCAATCTACCTTGAAAAAGAAAACACTTGAACTACTTGATGTTGGTGCCCACACACAACCCTTTTAGTCCACATGTCTTGAAGACATTTGGTAGGTCCTCTTACCTCCCATTCTGCAACTCCTCAATCTCCCTCTATCAATGAACTCAAATACTTTAGGTTACTAAACTCGGATCAACAAAATTTTCCCTCTAGCTACCTCCTTTTTCCTTCAAGGTATGCAACACTTAGGGTCTTTGAACAATTATTCACAACTCCATTTGTGGATAAGTCTTTGGTCTGCCCACTATTTCCATACTACTGCTCCAGGATGACAAGTCTAGGTTTCCCTTGTTCTCACTAACTCAATCCACTATAATACACTAAACTAAGGCTAGTTCTCTAGCCCACTTGACTATTACTTTAGTCCTTCAAAGTCTACACGTCCTTAAGCCCAATACACCTACCCTTCTACTAGTCTTCTTTTCCTTCACAAGTATAGGACATAGGGCTCTTCTTTGATTGTCACCTAACAACCCTTCAACTATACTTGGACTGCCATCAATTTTCCCAACCATAGTCAATTATTTTATGGATCTAGGGCCCACAACACTGCCCTCATTTAGGGCTCTTCAAATATGCCACCTAATAGTGATTTGAGTCCTCTCAAAATCACTATTCTTGTGTATAACTTTCTTTGTTGTCCAATCTATGAAAAAATCTAAACTGCTCCTCTTATCATCCTTCTAAAAATCTGTAGATGACTGGAATAGGGTCACAAATCATCCACTAATAGTCCATTGACTATGCTTTTATAGGTTGCTTCAAATCTTTTTCCAAAACTCTATGGACAATCCACCAAAATCAACTCCTCTTCATGTCAATATGTTCCTCATATGGCACATTTCTTTTTCTCAATCTTCTACTCAGGTTCCACCCTCCTTTGGGCCTGCTATCACCACACACACTTTTGCAAACCATCTTCTAGATTTGTGTTATATATTGCAAAGATAAACCTCACTCTAAGGGTCACACCCCCTCTTCTTCTACACAGAGTTGTCATCCTTATGGATTGAACATGTTAGGAAACCACCCTAACTAGGGCATTATACTTTTGTTCTAATTACTTTAGAAAAAACCCTATCCACCTATAGAAAAAACAATATCTCTTTCCTCCATAAGAGACTCGGCCTAGCTCATATGGATCTATAGATTCTGGTAATTTATTTGATTGAATCTTGACCTGAACTTTAGATCTATATGAGCCTTAAACTACGATTACCTTAGTCAATATTACACCTGCGGCTATTTTTTTTTCTGGCCCTAAATTCCAATGTAGGCCCTCCTCCATTTGTGTTGGTCTTTATCACAAAACTTACGACCTACTAACCACCACAAGACAAGGTCGGGGTATCAACCCTCTCTGCTATTTCAGAATTTGATGTGGCCTTCACACAGAAACACCACTCATATCAAACGCCAAAATTCTCATGATCCGCCTCTCTTGAGCTCGATCTACTAAAAGAGAACCTAAAATACACCATCCTACTTCCTAGCTTGAACCCATTAAGGTATGCGAAATTCTTGTGGACCCTCACATGATGACCTTGCTCTTGGTGGTTAATCATGACCTCTCTTTAGCAACCCTTACTCAACCCTCTAACTCGACCTACTTTAGGACTAGATCTCTCCTCGTCTCCTTGATTAAATGAGGTCCTTCTCACTTGATGTTCTTTCATTCATACTAAGGCCTCCTTAAATGTCTTTTCCTAGCCATGCCTCTTAGTAACCCTCTAGAACTTACGGACTTTATCCACTTAGACCTTAGGAAATATTAATTTTCCTTTTTATTTTTCTTTTAGATTTTAAACCCCATATTGGGTCCAAAATCCCTTCGCTTGGGTTCTTTTACCACAAATCCTTTTGTGACCAAAATCACAAACCCATCTCACTAGGCTTGTGGAGTGCCTTCCAAGCTACACAATTCAGCAACATAGTCTAGTTGTAGTAACCATAACTTTGTCAAGCTCTTGTAGTCAAGTGAGGACTTGGTTGGGTTCCCAAGTTGCAAATTAAGTAAGGGTAGTTATGAGTGCGTGATAACCAAGGAGGGTTAGGGCATGCCAAGGAATGAAAAGGCATGCTAACACATTCCAGACAATATCAATGCATGATGAGGAGTGTTAGGGAGTGCTGAGGCATCACAAGGGAGAACTAGGTCAAAAAGAATGGAAATGAACAAATAAGAGTGTGTGTGAGGGAGTGTTAGTGAATTCAAGTGTTCCAAGGACGAAGTTTGTTAGAAGAAGTTCATAATAAGATTGCAGGAGGTGAGCATAGGGTTACGACAAGGGGCTTGATAGAGTAGTTTTAGAAAAAGGGAGACTTTGTGCTCAACACAACACTGATTTTCATTTATCTATTATTTTTATATGACATGTGGCACACTTTGGTTGAATTCTCATGTTTTAAACTATTTTAGGCAATTGCATATTGTACATTGTTGTGTACATTTGCAAATGCTTAGTTAATTCTCTATTGTTTATATGAACTGGACATAGATGTGAAATATTTCTTGTGTAAGCTATGTTGCTTAGTTATTTTATGGACATGGCTAGATGCGATCCTTGTTTTGGTAATTTCTTAAGTGGGACACATTGAGCTTGGACATGAGTGACCTAAGATGAGTTATAGGTAGTTCTTAGGTGAACAAGGCAAAATCTACTTGTAGTAGGTACAGTTGGTCAAGTTGTTGTGGATAAAGTAAGCCAATGTCACATGAATTGCAGTAGCTAAGGACATGATTAGGTTCCCAACTCATGAAAAAATGTAAGGCTAGTTGTGAGGGCATGAGTGCCAAGGCGTACAAGGGAATTCTAACATGTGCGAGATAGTTTGAAGGCATGTCAAATATGTTAATATGTGTCAAGTGCTAAGGCATGCCAAGATGTTTAAGGGTGTGGTAATACGTGTTAGGTACTGTCAAGGCAACAAAAAGGAGAAACAAGTTAAACTACAAGGAAATGAACACATAATAGGGTTAATAAGTCATCAATTTACCTTTTCCAAGAGGGACATTCTAGGCACACCAAAACTAGGTGCCAATAGGTGCCGAGTTCCAAATATTCCTTTGTTACTTATCATATACTTTCAAATAATTGATCTCAAACAAATTTAATATTAAACCATGCCAAAGCATACTAAGGCATCTCAACGAATGCTAGACATGCTAAGACTTGCCAAGCAGAAACACACGCCAAGTTCTAATGTGTGTTAGGGAGTGACACACATGTTATGAAGTGGCAGGGCATGTCAAAGAGTGTTAACGTGTGCCAAAGAGTGTTAATGCATGTTGAGGAGTGTTAGGTAGTACTAGGGAAACACAAGGGAGCATTAGGTAAAAATTCATGGAAGTGAATGAATATGAGGTGTGCCATGGAGTGTAAACGAGTACTAGCTAACATGCCAATGAGGGAGTGATAAGTTACGTTAAGCATTGGTAAGGCATGCTAGGGAATACCAGGGTATGTCAAGAAGTGCGAGAGTGTTATAGGGAGTTCCAGTGTGTGTTAACATGTGCCAAATAGTGCCAAGGCATTCCAAGACATGCCATATGCTAAGGCATTCTAGTATGTGCAAGGTGTCAGGGTATGGCAATATGTGTAAAGCAGTTTCAAGGCAACAAATGGAAGAAATAAGCTAAAATGAAAGGAAATGAACACATAAGAGGGTTAATAAGCCATGACTTCATATTTTTCAAGAGGGGGATATTAGGAACACTAATAATAGATTCCAATACATGCCAAGTGCCAATGTGTGCCAAGTGCTAATGTATGTTGATGCATGCTAAAGTGTTGCAGGGCATGGTAGGGACTACAGGGCATGCCAACACCTACTAGGAGAGTGCTATGCTATGATATGGGCTACCAACATGTGCTTGGGTGTCATAGTCATGGCAAGATGTTATATGTATAAAGATGTTCCAAGACATGCAAGGTTCTAAGGAATGTTAGTGTGTGCTAAAGCATGTTAAGGTGTGCCAAGAGTGTTGAGGAGTGTTATGTATCTCTCATTAATACAATTGAGAGAGGTTGGTTATGTATTAAATAATATAGTTCCTACACACACTAGTCGAAATTTATCTAAAGGGAATTTGTTAGATAATAAACCTAATAAAGATGAATCATGTATTGACTCACAAGAAAACTATATTCTCATTACTTGAGGGAAATGATAGACACTAATTACTTCTTAACAATTGAATAACACTAACCACTATGACATTGGACACATAATGAAGAAAACTCCATAACAATGGTATTAAATCGTTATCTTTTGACAAAAGATATAGTAACATGCACATAACGTCGTCAAAAACTCATTGAAATGATCAATGATTATGAACATTTTTTGACCATCACCAAAAGTAACCAAAAAGAGAATTGGTGAGGGTCAATAAAAGATCATCACTAGAAGTGTCACCAAAGAGAGAATTAGTGACGAGCCTTTAACAACCCTCACCAAAAGTGTCATTAAAAATGGCTTTGGTGACAAGCCTTAAAGGACCATCACTAAATGCACTTACAACAATGCTTTTTTAAGGACCGTCACCATATGCAACATTGGTGATGGACCTTAAAGGTCTGTCACGTGCATGATCCTCACCAGTGACCTTTTTTGTTGTAGTGCCTCGGCATTTGAAGTTGATGGTGGCACTCAAACAGAAGGCAATTCTAAGCTTACCTTAATTTTTGAATGAAATTCTGCACGAAATTGCTGGAAGATTTAAAAGGTCCAAAGATCAAGCTTTGGTGGTAAGACACTATTGTCTTATAAAATTGATAGTTGTCAGAGAATTGAATAGAGTTCACTTAAGTTGGAATGAGTTTGTGGGGAAACACTGAGCTTCCACTGCGAATTCAAACACTCACTGTAGAATATGAGTGACCAACAAAAAATGAAGAGGCAAACATGGAAAGGGAAGGAGTTACATAGGGACAAGCTGAGACCCCAGCTCTACAAAAGCTGACCACGGCCAAAAATAGAATATCTTACCTTTTGGTCTCCCTACCTGCTGAAGAAGGTCATCTATAATAGCTAAAACAAGGAATCCAACGGATTCTAGTGTGCAGACGATAGAAGAAAATACATCCTAGGAGTTTCCTGATATACAAGAAACTCATCGAGACCAAGTGCATGAAGAAGAAATAGCCCAAGTATTGGAGGGGTTGGGAACCTTTTTTAGTTTTGTGAATTGTGACGAAGCTATAGGTTGTTCAGGAAATCTGCCAGAATGAACCCTAACACCCAACTCTCTTTCCCCCCCTTCTAATTCATTTGATACCATTATTCTGGAATCCTCGGAAGACCCTGGAGATACTTCTCTCCAAAACAATTCAGTAGATTTCATTATAACTATTATGAAACCTTGTTCTCCTCTTGAAGAAACAATTTCATGTTTGCTTCTGACATAAGAGACTAATGATGGTCTTTTTAGCATGCCCTAGTCTGATGAGGGACTTGTAGAACCTGTAACTATCACCATAACTGAAGAAATTATAATTGAAATACCTGAGACTATCACTGCAACTCCCTCTACTTTGGTCATCCAAACCGATATTTTTTTTTTTTTTAAGAAGAAAAATTGGTCATGAAATAGAGTTGGTTAAAAGAGAAAATCATAAAATATAAAGAAAATTAAAGCATCTAAAAAAATGGTTAAGAAAAAACAAGAGGAATTATTAAGGAAAGCGAGAAACTCGAACATCTGACGCCCAAAATAATAACTTTGTTGCCTATGTAGAAACTCAGATGGGAGAAACCCTTGTTGTTACTATAGGAACACATACTAACTTGGATGTATTAGACATCAACGTGATCATGTTGAAGCGGCTACTCAAGCATTATTGTTAGTTCTTATTGATAGGACTACTTAGACAGATCCTGTACCGCCTTATACCCCCTTAATTGTAGATGCTCCATTCGAGTGTTAAATAAGAAACTGGAAGAACAACAAGACACCCTGACATGGTATCGAGGAGAGGTGGTGCCTCGAAGGGATCATCAAGATACACTGCAAAAATTTAAGGCATTGACAATCATTGAGGATGAAACTTATGCTAAATTGAGAGAAGGGGAGAAAAAGGTAAAGACTGTATGTAGAAATTCCCATTGTAGATCACCTGATAATGCAATATACTAAAGAAAAATACTTGATCTACTTCTACAACTAATTATGCGAAAGCATAATCAAATTGAGAAAGATCAATTGAACACATATAACTGATAAGGAGAAATCAATCACACATAACACAGAAGAAATAACCAGGGGAAAGCCTCAGCCTAAAACCCCAACTTTGTATTATCATACAAGTGGAAATATAGTTTGGATTACAAAAAGAATCAGCTCACAAGCTATCCTGCTCTCTCTGCAATCCCTTTGCTGCTCATAGACAGTCAAAGGCATCTCTCAAACCTTCTCCTCTGCCCTCCAAGCCTCTTATTTCTTTGTGCAACTTTCCTTGGGGTCCAGTGAAGCCACATGTGTGAATTGGCCTCTTCACACACTCACTATCCTTTGATATAACAGTGCAATCCTGAAGGAGATAAATCCTTCTCCATGGATGAGCTTCCTTTATTGGAAGAATCCATCCAACTGATAGTACACTGTCCTTCCTCTGATATCAACTGGGTCTTTTTCTGAACTGACATGCATGAATTATTCATGAGAGAATATTCATTTATCTAAAGTGCAGCAGTTATATGCAAGCATACATTAACTAACTGAACTCACAATTAATTTAAAAAAACTGTTTAAATCAATCTAACTAGACTTAACTCAGTTAACTGAGCCACCTAATTATGACTCAAATGAAAACTCATCCTTATCTCTTTAACTGATGGATAAATTCCTCAATCAATGGAGAAATTGTTGCATGTCCTCACATAGACTTCATGTTTGATTTTTCACAACTAATTAAATCATGGTGAATTAATAAATTTCTTTTCAAACACTTGTTAAGTTTAAATTCAAATTTTGCTTCCTATTTTAGTCCAAGGACTAACTAAAATTGGAATCCATTGCGAACTGCTAAAATTAGCAATGCTATTTTTAGCACTTCCATTTTTCATTCCCTATTGCTCAATCCAGCACTGGTACCCAAATTACTATCTATAGCAGTGCTATTTTTAGCACTTCTATTTTTAGCATTTCTTGTTGCTATTTTCAACACTATACAAGGCCAACTTTAAAAATCCCTGGAGAAGACAAAGGAAGTTTGTTCCATTTATTCTGATTCCTTATCTTGCAGATGCTCACATAACAATTACACTTTGTTTTTATTAGAGTGATACCTTCTAATCAAGATTAAGGTTGTCCTATGTGGATAGTCTTATGAATTTAATAATGTTTCTAATTTTATTAAGCCTTTTTAGCAACAGGATGATCACACAAAATAATTTTTGTGTGAATTATACATGCATAATTTATTTTTGGAAGAACAATGAGATGAAAACTCCAATCCTTTCATTGGTGATGTGAAATTTCAGGCATTCATCTCTTTTGCTAGGAATCAAATAAAATGGTCCAAAGTGCATGACATATTCCAATGGAGAGAGAATGGCCTTAAGCTTTGGGTCAGGGGAGAGCTGAAAATCCCTATGTGCACAATCATTAAACACAAGAAGCTTATGGAGTGTCATGGCGTTGTTACTGCCCTAGCACCTATTCATAACAATGTTCTACAGATTGAACTAGAGTATTTTGAAGAAATTGAAACAGAATCCCTAAAAGCTGCTAAGAAGAGGTGGAAGATGTCAACTAATGAAGTAAAAAATAGGGAATCCTTTAATTTCATAAACTTTCAAGCAACAGTAAGCAGAGTGCAGGATTATGTTCACTTGGTCCTAGTAGAGGGCCCTAGTTGGCTTGGATGCAAGTATAAATATTGTATAATTCAGTATCATCTAGATGATTGCAAGGCCACATATAAGCTAATAGACGCAAGTAAGTCAATAGCATTCCAGGAAATTAAAAGTAGGAATGGATTCAGACACTATTATGAGCACCCTTACCTAGCCTACTCTTTCACCCTACTGCATCTCAACCATCTCATTGCACAAGGGCATGCAAAAAGGTAAGCTTGGGGATGATGTTGGGCCTTGGAATTGGTATAATTATTCGCCTCATTTCCTTAGTTGATAGTTAGTTTTTCAATATTTTTGAGCTTAAATCATAATAATTTGGATACTAAGGAATTATAGAAAGGATTTAGTAATAGTTATGATATTTTACATTATTGATGAATCAATTTGAATATTAAAGATGTTATTAACTCACAATTTGGATTAATATTTGGGCAGGAAACACTTGACAATGGTTGTTGTTCCCTGAATCACTGAGGAAACCTAATCCGTAAGGAAACCGTTTGGACTATTTGCAATGGGCTGACCAAGGATTCACACCTTATATGCATGAGACAATGGAAAAGGGGCATAATATGTTATTTCGGAAGGGATGTTGAAGATTTTATAGCTTGAATTAAGAAATCCTGAGAATCTTTCTATTCTCATGACAACTTTACTATTTTAAATTTAGAATTATGTTGTAACATAAAGGCATGATTAAACTCTAATAAAGGGAGTTAATTTTCTCTTGTCAAATTGTAAAAGGTGACTGAAGAAACAAACAATCTTAAGTTTTCATAGACTTTCCTGTAATTTACTGTTGCATATGAATGAAGATTTTGGTGATTTGGTTTTATTCTAGTCTATTGAGTTAACTTCAAGGCAATTAGATTGTAGAGACCATGGACCCAGTCCTAGAACACTTACTATCTTTTCTATATTATTATTTCTTCTTAGTCTTAGTTTTTGAATGATTTATTGTTCCTTCGATTGAATTATTGTTCACAAGATTTACTGTTCATATTTATCAGCAATTGTAGTGAATAGTGATTAGATAAAATTCCCTTTACAACATTCTGTTTTGTTATCGTTGCTCGCAACATAGTAAGGATTGTTAGCTTTACAAAACTTAATGCTTTCGTGATATATGCATTTAAATTCCTTTATCATAGTTATCATTTCCTAAGAAACAACTTGAATTGCTTTGTGATTTCTACATTAGAACACAATGGATTACTTTTGTTATTATTTCGTTATGAATTAGAGATAGAAAGAAAGTATTATTTCAGTAAAATCTTTTGTTGTTACTTTTATTTATCAGTCCTTGCTTCTTATTAGTCGCACTCAAAACAAGGTAATCTGAACAATAGCCTTACACCAATTATGTAGACAACCTTGCAATAAAAAGACAGAATCCCAGGTTGACAATTTAATGTGTATATATTCAAGTTGATTCTTTAGGAACAACTTAGTGCCCAATAATAGTCAAACACAATCCCAATTTCCAATTATATGATCCTAAGGTGTGAGCTCCACCTTCTCCCCTCCATCCAGTTGTCGCAACTGGTTCTTTCTGTAAATGGGCTATTGACTTTATGGAGTGTCGACCCCCATCTATTAAAACCATAAGTAGGTTGTCATGTCCATCAACTATTTTAAAAAATGGGTTGAAGCCATGCCAACATTCAATAACACTGCGACTACTGAAGCCCTCTTCTTCTTTAACCATGTTATTGCTCGATTTTGGGTTCCGAAATAATTGATCTACGACCATGGCCGACACTTTCAAGATGAGATATGGCATGATCTATCCTCTATGTTGGGCTTCA
This sequence comes from Pinus taeda, assembly GCA_000404065.3. Classification (NCBI taxonomy): domain Eukaryota; kingdom Viridiplantae; phylum Streptophyta; class Pinopsida; order Pinales; family Pinaceae; genus Pinus; species Pinus taeda. Next base: position 261,644 of record APFE030028592.1, read on the forward strand.
AACATCAATATTTTTCATCTTATTACCCCCAAAGAAATGGCCAAGTTGAAGTTGTCAACAAGATCCTTAAGACTATGCTTAGCAGATAGTGAATAAACATAAGACCAATTGGAATTTAATGTTCTTCCCTACTTTGTGGGCCTATAGAACTTCTGTCAAGACCCCCACCAAGCTCACTCCTTTCCACATTGTTTTTGGAGAGGAGGTAGTTTTACCAATTGAGTGTGAAATCCATTCCCTTCACCTTACCGTTGAACTCCTCCCATACACCCAGCCTTTAGAACAATGACTCATCATGCTTGAGTGTGCCATTGAAGACCGTCATGTTGCATTGAAAGCCATTCAAGTGGACAAAAAGCACACTAAAGCTCAGTATGACTGCAAGGTCCACCCTCGTAACTTCCATGAAGGCAACCTTGTTCTTGTGTGTGACCAAGCTCATGATGTCCTAGTGCATGGGAAGTTCAAACCAATATGGATAGGGCCTTATATCATTTATAAGTGTTTGGTAAAGGGGGCATACCTGTTAGAGGATCCACAATGAGAAATCCTTCCCAATCCTCGAAATGCACTCTACCTCAAGAAATTTTACCCATAACATTTCATTGAAATGTGTGTATCTCTTTCTTTCTTCTTGCATTTAGGTAGTTTTCATCCCTCACATTCTTACACATTGTCTTCTTGCATCTTTCAGATGGATTCATCATCCACACCTTATATTGGTTTTGCCGATGGTGCGAGTCACTTCACTGGGGATCTATCCTCTGTAGCTTGGGCCATTTTCACCCCCTTACATTTGTTAGTCCACTCCAATGGCATTTTCATTGGATCTACCACCAATAACCAAGGTTGAACATGATGTTATGATAAGTTTGTTAGTCGATGCCCTTGACTATCACATCCTTCACCTTTATGTTTTTCTTGATTCCTTGATGCTTGTCATGCAATTGAATGGTGTTTATTGTGCGCATAATCATGTCTTATTTAGAAAATATCTACAAGTTAAGATTTTGGTGTGTGAATTTGGATACATTTCATTCAATCATGTTCTTAGAGCCCAAAATTGCTATGTAGATACCATTGCAAATAACATTCTAAATTGGTATTTATCACATCTAAGAAGACATCCATAAACAACTAGAGAACCATAATCATCACAAAAAGATGCATAATCATAAATATGTATCGTAATACAATGTTTTGAGTCCACTAATCTAAATACATCTGACATTCTCATTCGCATGTTATCATAAAATAAAAATGAGGACCCACATGTCCCTATGCCTAATCATTATCATCTTGAGGCTCTTGAGCCAATGGATCCATCCCCCAGACTGTAGACCACATACTGCCTAACCATCCACTGCAATGTGTCGCATGATTCCTCGCCACTCCAAGGGAAGACTTGTGCACTCATCTGTATACTAATATTATATCTCATGCCCCCTGTACTCTATCGCCCTGATTAGTAATACATCACATCTGGGTTGGAGATCCTCCATTAGAGCATCACCACCTTGATCTGCAGCCCTTGGTGCTCCGGCTCGTCCTATGTATCCTTCTGGCCTCACTGGTGTTATATATTCATACCACAAATTTTAGAAATCAGTACCACATACATATATTTCTTAAACGAGAAATGCATCAAATTTATAGCAACTTTAACTTACCATCTACTGACCCATGCTTGTCCTAGTGGAAGTGGTAAGGATCCCCATGATAGTTCATGCCATTGTATGGATAGTCATCTATGTATAGTGGCATTTGGTCCCAATGAACGAAAAAATCAATTTAGAACACTTGTCAAACTCCCACTCCTCCACCTCATCCTAGTAGATTTCCCTAGTGACGCATCCTAGGCTCTTATGGGCCCCCATCATGGATCTGAACATGAGGTTGAATAGTGAGGATCTTCTAAAAAAAGAGTGTGCATAAAAATGTCCCAAATGATTAGTTATCATTAGTCCTCCATCTGCACAATGTCAACTATCGTTTCAATGATGAAAACATCATCTAGGCCCACCCATAGTAGGTCCCTTCCAGAACACTCTCTAGTAGCATGATCTTCCCTCCAGTGATATGGTTGAAGGCATGACTACCATGGATTTGTAGCACCACTGTGACTATAGCTCGTGTGGCTTCTCCAAGTCATTGTTCTATATGTTCATGCCCTTTGCACAACTCCGCAGTACACAATGATGACCAAGAAACTCATCTATATGTCTCCCACAAGGCAACACTGGATGTATCTCCCCAACCACCCCCAAGTGGGGAAGTCCTATTAGAAAATATATGTCTTGGATTGTGATCTCAATCTTGTGCCCTTGTACTACAAAGGCCTCTTGATCTAGGTCCAAGTAATTCATTATCCTTGACATCAAGGGCTCATCATCCCTCATCATAGGGTTCTCTAAGAACTTTAGCACACCATATCATGCCAATACACCTCTCACTGCTTGATTGCCTCGAATCTCAGCATGAAGGGAATCCAATTCTCATTCTCAACATGATACATTCAAATCTTCCATACCTACAAAATACAATTATGTTTTGTCAGTCAAGAGTCAAAGGCATCTATGTCCAATACTTAGCTTCATCTTCAAGCATACCATCAGTCCTGCCCATCCTCTTAGTCCAAATCATAGTTTTTTCCCTCAAAACTGCATTGGATGCACTTGTGGGCCCCATTCCTATGATCCAGAGTGCAAATATGGCCCCCAAAAGTGTGTTGCGACTGTGAGGATGAGCAGGGGTCCCCCATAGAGAGTTGAAGCCCTAATCTAAAAATCTAATCCACCAAAAATGATGAGTATGGTTAGGCCACCTACCTCCAACTTGTAGATCTTTATTTTGATGATTTGTTTATCTGCTACGATATCCATAATATTCAGGGCCTTCTTCTCCTCTCCAAATTCTTCATATCTCACTATGCAAATAAATTGGATTTGGAGGCAAAAAGCTCTTTTGTAAGAAAAACCCTAGTTTTTTTGTCGCCCATTGAGACCAAACCGTAGCTCCATTTGACAAGTCATCGACACTTTTGGAAATATCTCATCGAGTTCTATGATGGGTCTCTCTTTATTTTTGGTAATTTGACACTTCATTGGGAAGCCATTTTTTCCATGAGGTCTCACTTTGCCGCCTCTTAAAACTGAATTTCTTCATTTAAGCCACTCTTATTCCGATAACACTTTCCCTCTCCCCTTGTGGCAGCATCATCGAGTCACCCTTTTTCAGAGCATTAGAGATGAGTCACCCTTGTATTTATGGAGTTTTTTTTGCGTTCCCGTGTGTACCGTTACAGTGTTTCATACATTTTCCTATCACATCCCTCCCATTTTTCTCATATTTTTCCTCTAGTTGTACTACTCCGTTTTTGCCGAAATCTCATTTGAGTCATTGATCACCCGCTCCAAAATCGAGTCAGTCATTGCCAGGTCAACCATACTTATTATGCTTTGATAAGGGAAGTCATTAATCTACCACCCATCTTCTTTCATTTCATCATCATCCCTGGTGTCATTCCATTAGTCTCTCTACTATGATCCCTCGTGCCTTTGTTGAGGATTCCTTATTGCCTTAACTCTGGAGGGAGTTCTTCTATCAACCTTAGCACATCTATTACAAAAGAATGGTCTCGATGGCAGTGTACATTGGTTCAAAATTCCATATTTTTTCAATGCCTTGGATCAAGAAAAGGGACTCATTATTTCCCTTTGACTTGGTTGTTCCTCACTTGCTAGACATCAGCTCCTTATCGCATGATTGAGATTTGTACACTTGACGGTTGGGTGATCCAAATGGTTTTCCCAGTGATTCCTAGTTGTGTGTGAGATGTTCTAGACCCTGTGAGGGGGTGGCCCTTCAGGTAGCCCCCCACATGCTCGGATGACCACAGATGTTGATCTATTCTCAGATGTAGTTCTGCAAATGTGATGGGTTCGGTTTCTTCCATTTGCAACACACATATCTCCTTTAGACAATCCATTCAGATCTTCAGAGCCCTTTCCTATTCATCAAGAATTCCTTGGTTGTGATCCCCGCTCACCATTTCATCTCGAGGGACATTATATCTCATGAACTCAGATTTTATTGTATTCAGTTCTAGCCTATGTTTTTCCCGACACATTACGTATATGGGATCCATTGTATTATTTTCAAGCCCATTGATGCCAGTGTATCATGTACTTTGTAGCTCAACCCCACATTTTTGGGCTCATCATTATTCTTTGTATGCAGTTATCTTGGTGAGTATGGGTTTGCGTCCCCTGCCTTATTTGAGATCATGTATGTTGGGTTGTGTTATATTCTTTCTACATAGTTAATAGGGGGTTTGAGGGGTACCCGTAACCCCACTTTATGGGGTCCGGGGCAGCGCCCCGGAAAATTTTTGTTTTGGACCCTATGTTAGGTTGGGCAGACCCACCTATGGTTTTGTGCATGTTTTTCGCACATGTTTTTTGGACACGATGGTTTTCGGTCCATGGTTTTGGACGTGATGGTTTTCGGTCCATGGTATTGGATGCTTCAGCACTGTATAAATAGTAGTGTAAACAGTGAAAGAACGAATAAAGATAGCTGTAGTCCTGGTTTTGGATCCAGCGGGAAATCTCTGTGTATATGTGTTTTATGTGTTATGCTCTCGCATTTTTATTTTTCATGTGATTTAGAATTCGTATGCAGGTAATTTCTGTACGGGGTTAAAACCTACAATGTACTCCCACATAAAAGGAGACTTCTATTAGTTTAGTGGGTCTCACCCCCCCACATTATTTGTCCGTCCTTGACTTGCTTCAGTTCTTTCTCTCACTCTTTGACTTCCCTTTTGGTGTCTCATGGAAGTTTAACCTACAACGTACTTCGGTCATACGATTTTCTCCTAACACTCATACATGTGGGGGAAATCTGCTATCACCAAAAAATGATCACCTAGCCATTTTTAACTAGGTGGATCAAAATACACCATATAGATTTAATTTTACCATAGTAAAATCACTTTCACTATGGAAATTAATTTAGTAAACCACTTTTATTAAATTATTTTTTGATTTAAATAAGAAAACCCATGAGAATAATTAGATAAATCATTATTTATTTAATTTTCTCTAGGAATAATTGTTAAATCATTATTTAAATAATTATTCATTGTCACATTTGACTAAATCCCTTAGGAATAATTAAATAAATCACCGTTTATTTAATTTTCCTTATTTCTATTATTGGAATAATTGTTAAATCACTATTAAATAATTATTTCAATTTCAAACCATTCTTAATTCTCACGAAATAATTAATAAATCATTTTATTTGTTAACTATTTCTAAATAAAGATATTTAACCATTTTAAATGTCTTTACCTTCTCCAATAAATATAATAAAGTATTCCAAGCAGTTAGATCTTAATTTGGTTAATATTATTTTATTATTCTCCATTTTCAAGATTAACTCAATACTTTGTTATAAATAGTAGGGGTTTTCATTCATTCTTCTACATGATCATAAGAATCGTCACCATTATTGTGTTTTTTCTTTTGAGTTCCCATTTGAATTCTCCACATTTTGTCTAGGTTTTTCACATATTGAGAGAGAAGACCATTTTTTGAAGCATCAAAGACATCAAAGGACCCATCCCATGGAGGGGGACTTAAAGGCCCATTTGTAGATCTATTTCACCAGGTGTTTTCAATAAAATATTTATTCAATTAAAGTCTTTCCATTTGGGTTATTGCATTGGATATTTTCACTGTTGCTTTCTATTTTGGATTGTCTATAATTTTGTTGCAAGTTTTCCATTTTTTGCAGATTTGAATCACATGTAGCCATCTACTTGTTGTTAGGGTCACTTGTCACCTAGTGAATTAAGTGAAGTGTTTTTGGTACACCTTCCAAGAAATTTCACACTAACAAAGAGGATAGCTAGGATCATGTGTATGCCATTGTGTCCCTATGTTATGCCATCTCGCTCCTTTCAAAATGTGCCTCACCTTTGAAATAAAGGAGACAATCTCTGGGCTTATCTGTCTTGGTGGGTCTACTCCTCTACACTACTCCATGATTCTCGCTCTTATATAATAGCTTTGGCAACCCCACTCCATGTATCATCTTACAATAGGTAGCAATAGTCGAACAACCTAGATTTCTGCTACAACACCCTTGTGTTGAGTCATCTTGAACCTTCCTTAAGAATTGTACAAGTCCACCACCAAGAGACAAAATCTGAGATGGAGAATTTCCTATTATCTATCACACCAATTCCCATGTATTTGAGTCTACCTTAGGCCTTATAGAAATGAAAAATAAAATTCCTGCATGAGTGACTTTTTCTCCCAACGACCAATAAGAAATCTCTAACTCATCCCTGATGTTTCCATACCCAATAGTTTTGCCAGATCATCATGGGATTTCCCTTTGTGCACTTCCTTTCAGCGTTCAAGAATGAGGCCTCTGGGACACGTCATCTTAGGGTCCTTCCTTTATATAATCCCTATGGGGTGTCAAAATAAGGTTTATACAAAAAAATGATTATAGTATTAGGTCTTCCTCCATGTTTTACATTATGAGTAATTCATGAAATAAAGTGCCCATGGGTCATGTTGGCTTGTTGGGACCTGACCCAGGCTCAAAGGTGATTTAGCTAAACAAATCCTGGTACTACTGGCCCTTTCAGCAACAGTCCACGGAGTGCGGATTGTGGTCTTACCCAAAGTAGTATGAGAGGGTGCTAGAACCAAGTTTTCACACCATGGAGATGTCTGATGAGTTCAAGTCGTTTGTGGTTCGACCCTGTGCACACATCGCCATGCGCACTTATCCGTACCTCAAAGCCTGAGATGTTATCTTCGCGCACCCCTACTCAGGGGCCAAACGTTGTTGTTACACAAGTTCTCACCAATGTTCCACTGTTAGTTGATTAACTTAGCTTACTTGTATGTGTTAGGTTATACTTAGCAATATCAATCATTCATGCAAGTGCGCACATTAAATAAACAATATAATTGCAATTTATACCAAACATGTAATAACCCAAGAACAGTTACACATAATTAAGGTAAAACTTCTCTTTATTATTTTCTTCCTTGGTTACAGACTTGACTCCACCCTGCGCACTTAGCTACAGGGGTCCACACACTCAGCTACAGACTACTAGGCCTCTACACACTCAGCTACAGAGCCTTCTCCTACTCTACGACCCAAGACACACTTAGACACTTAGACTCTTGCTCTTCGACTCTTCTTTTCCTTAGTTATCTTTTACACTTAGAGCCTTTCTCTATTTATACAATCCCATGGTCCACAGACCATGGGTAGGCCGACATTACATTACAAGACTAGGGTAGACAATCATGTGACTCTATCATACATTTCACGCTACGAACCAGCAATTTGCAGAGACTTTACAATGATATTGGGTCAAAACTTGGGCTTTAAGCCCCAAAACATGCCTCGAGGGGATTCCATGCCCAATAGGCCCCCAACACAAACATTGTGACTCACCCTCGAGTCACTCTATCAGTGCGACAATCTTGGCATGGAGTTCCTCCAACTGTCCTCAAACTATGCTGATGTCGGTAGCGCACTGAGTTGTTGCATGCTGAATGTGTTGCATCCTCTGTTCTGAGACCTCCATGTCTAGGGTGATTCTCTGCATTAACATGTGCATCCCCTATATGTTCATGAGCTTTCCTTCGATGTGTGCCATGATAGTGAAAGCCTTGTCGATCCATGGCTTGACACGTGCTTTGAGAACTACCTCCTTATGTCGCGCCGCATCCACCTGCTCCTTCATTGCCTTAGCTTGCTGCATCCTCACAAGCCACTAAGTGAGGACTACGGTTTGTGCAGTTCCTTGGACACTGTTGTATTGCTATTGGAGTTCTCATGCCTCTATCTCCAGGCGCTAGATGTTGGGGTCCTCCTATAGAATTGTGAGGACCTCAAGTGCTTGCTCCAACAAAGTGGTACAGTCTTGCATTGCACCTCCAATTTCTTCCAATAACACTACGATAGTGCTAGTGCGTTGTTCTCGGACCTCTAAGGGAGTGCAAGGATGTGCCTTTAACTGCAGCTCGACGATTTGAAGATTCAGCTCCAGTTGAACCTTGGTCATTTCTTCTCTAGCCTCGTGGACTCTAGTTGCCAACCTGTGGATCTATACCTCCACTGGTAGATCTACTAAGATGGCCAGCTCCGGGATGTGTTCACAAGCATCATCTACCACTTGCACCGACTGTTCATTCCGTGACACCAATTCATCGCACTGTAATCTAAGTTGTTCCATGTTTATCTATTTCTCACTGAGAACTTCGATCTCGTAGCTCTCCCTAGTGCGCAACTCTGCCATTATCCCATCCTGTAGTAGATACAGTGTCTCACGTGGAAGGGTAGCCAAATTAAGGCCAAGGCCTTTTATCATATTAACCAAAAATCTATCGGTCTCGTTTGCTACTACTAGGGCCCCTTTTGGTAACACTATTGTGTTTTCAATTCGTGCACACAACATTTGTTCTGCTACCAAGGATCCTATTGTGAGGTGGGTGGAAAGGGTACCCACCTAAGGGGGATGCACCTGTAACTCTTATAGCTATGCCCTGTGGGCCCCTAACATGGTCTGGTTCTCCTACATAAAATCCTGAAGAGCCTCATTTGTGACATCACGAACCGTCTCACCAATGTCATGGAGGTCACCTCGATTAAGGTGATCGGGTCAATGGCTAATTTCGAGGCCTTGACCTTCTTCCTCTATCCTGCGTGCTTTGACGTGTGTGGGTGCTTCAGCTGTGTGGATGTGGTCCTTGGGTCTGTGCTCCCTTTTGATGTTTCTACTCCCTCTGCCTCCTTCCCTAGTGAGGACGTTGCTTGGCCATTGTCCTCCTTCACGATTGCTACCTCTTGTGATGTAGGAAAGTGTTCCCTCTATGGACAGAGGCAACCCCTCTAGCCCTAGAGTGGGTCTAGTCACAAACAAGGATAGATCAACAATAGCTTTCCTTAAATAGTTAAAGCTGGAGGCCTACCTCAACCAGTGGTCGATGGAGTTCCGTTGCGCTGCTTCAGCTTTCGCTTCCTTCTCCTCAACGAGTGATCAACCTGAAACAAAGAAAAGGAAATACAACAAAGCACATAACCGGATACAACAATGAACTATTTACTCACAAAGTCAATAAGTCATGAGATATCAAGTACATTACATACAAGACATAGGAAAACATCATTGATTGCATTAATAACAAAATAAGAGTAAGCTTACAACCAAAGTCTTGACGTCACAAGCCTTCTTAGAAGGGTCCAGCCAACATGTTCTTCAAGCATTCACTCTTTGAAGATGGATCTCCCAACATACAAGAGCTCTCTCACTCATAAGCTTTATACAAGATTAAGGGCACTTCACAACTTTCCACAAGCTATCAACAATCCCACACTTGTCACACTCACACCAGCTATCTAGCAAACTCACAAAACACCAACAACACTACTCAACTAGCCAACTATCAGGAACTTAGGAACTCACAATGCATATCAATGGTGAGAGTTTAAACAGGTGAAGGAGAGTCCATGAAAGGTGGAAGGGAGAGCTTATCATCAAGGAAGGTAGCACAATTGATAGAACTGCCATGCCAGGGAAGGAAGGGTGACATAAACTAGGCCAACAACTAGGCCTGGAGTCATCTAGAAGGCCGACTGTTAGAACAATTTGCCCAATCTAGATCATCGCAGGCACAAAACTGATCTTCACTGCTGACATTTCAAGTGATCAGTGCAGATAGTCAGATCATCATCAAAGAAACCACATAGCCCCGCACTGGTGCATAAAATCGAGCCATCGCGGGAATCACATGTACTTTCGCGTTGGCAGCGCGGTCGGGTCATTCATGAGCGCCTTTCAGTGTGCTTATAAGCCCAAATCTGCGATGAGGCAGATACTTTAGGAAAAGTGGGTCAATTGGCAACATAGGAGAGCACTTGTCTATCATAAGCATGTTTGACTTGGACACATGACACAGTGAGAAGACTGGGAGTGAAAGTGGTGATAAATTACTGTGTAACAGATGCCCCCTAAAGTATGAAGCCCGAGAGAGTGGGAGGGGTGAAATGCTTTACAAAATAACTGAGCTGGAACACCATCTGGAAGAACTTGTGCGCAAGTCGAACTGATATCTCTGAAGTACGTGTAGTCTAGGCATGGGCGCAGCCATCCAAAAGACATACAAAATAGGTCTGTGGTATGGACGCAGCCATCCAGCTAATGAGACCATGATTTTGATAAAGGTATAGTCGCAGCCATCCATAAAGACTTAGGCATGGTCACAACCATCCATTAATGAGTAATGTAATCGCGAACCAATCCACGCAGCCCAAACGTATGTAATCTAAGTTTGGGGCCTTGAACCCAACCAACCATAGTACAAATTCTAACATGTGATTAGAGGTGTTGAAGTCAAGCATGAGAAAAAGTATCTTGATTATCGGTCGATGATGTAAACCGTAAACAAGTGCGAGAGAAACCACCAATAATGCCAATGGTTCTCAAGGTACTGTCTAGTACAATCAACGAAGTGCGAGAATGAGCTGAAGTCAAACACTCATGGAATCACCTGATCGATGACCAATGATGCAAATCGACTGTTAGGTGTGAAGAAAGTGCCATTGAGGCATGCAAGCTCCAAGGTACCAAAGGGGATCTCTAGATCAATCCCCTGGATAATGAGCCGATGTCGATAGGAGACAACTTGTCGCAGGAGGGCCATAATGTTTCCCCCATCAATGACATGAGATAAGGAACAAGTGGTAGATGGTGAAACAGAGTATCAGAGAAGGAGATAGAGGTGTAATCTATAGAAGGATTATACTCTTGAACATGTTGGCGACATGACTCCGGAGGGTGGCAGCATTCAGGTACCAAAGGATCAGAGGCTTGATGAAAATAGCATGGATTAGATGGAATGAGGCTAAATGACAACCCAAACCCGCGGAAGGCCAAATGACGATGTATGGATGTCCCAACCCGACAAGAAGCAGAAGTTTCAACGTTTAAGAGTGACTCGCTGCCATAGACAATCGATGATAAACTTGTTATTGAATCCAAACTAGTGATAGTTTAACGAGCCCTAGGGAGGAGAAGCTCGGGTCTCGTCATGGTGACGAGTCCAATGTCGTTAGAGTTTAACAAGTCCGACATAGGCAAAACTCTGAGTCTTTTTCATGTTTAGGGAGTTTGAAAAAGACACGGAAAAGAAAACTCCAGGGGGGTCCTTTTTCATAAAGTTGTGTCTCTCAAGCCCAAAAAAGTATAAAACAATACTCGAAAGAACTGCTTGACCATTACGATCAAGGAGTACTTTTCGTGATTAGTGATTTTGACCCGAAAAAGTAGAAAAGTGATTGAAACCATGTCGTTTCTTAACCAATATCGAACCTGAAACGACAAAGGTCCGGTGATCTGTTCACATTTATACGGTCAAAAAAGAGCTAAAAGTGGACCGCCTTTTTAATTCCGTTTAGCAAGTCAAAAAGGAAGACTTGGCAATCTTTTCATATTTTTACGAGTTAGAAAAGAGCTTAAAGGAGACTCGTCCTAGAGGAACGAGTGGTATAAAGGGTAGCAATTGGTTCCAGCAATGGAGGAACTACTCAAAACATGTAATGGTCAAGAGGCTAGCTAATACAACCACTCATCACTGTGGTTCCTCAGGAAGGGAAAAACAACCAAGTGAAAGCATATGATCAGCCAAAGAGATGGTGGCAATGGAATGAAACAACCAAGGCTCATCTAGCAGAATTTAGCAGATAAAAAGGCAATCACGAGGTGTAAAATAGGTATGGGTTCATTTTTACACAAGCTTGAACCATGGAGAACTTTTCTTGGATTTGGTTTCATGTTTACACAACCTTGAAACAAAAAACTATGCTTGTTATGAGTTCGCATGCTCCTAGCATAATGACAGAATTTGAGGTACATGCCTCCCAAGCTTCATTGCATTCAACGAGGTGGATGGAATGAAGGTCTACTTTTGAGATCTTGGAAAGTCTCAACTTGGATTTTATGAGATCTTTAGCAAAGACTCGATTTGGAGAGGGAGGTGTTTCATTTTTTAATGAGGTTGACACAAGATCAGGAACTATGCTCGTGACTCCTTGTTTCATTTTTTTATGAGGTTGAAACAAGATCAAGGACTTTCCTCAAGACACCTGTTCATGGGTCATACAGGAACATGGCGCCCAAGAGGTCTTCGCGGGATGGAAGGGACACACTCTGGGAGGAATACATGTCATGAGGCACTAATGACAGATCGGGTTCCAATGCCCCTAGTACATGATGTATGAGACCATTTGCATGATCATCAGTAGAGGTGGAGATGGAACGGGTAGCCACATAATTGACCTGTGGCAAAGAAGGTATTGCTTGCGAGCAAGAACCGAGAGGGGATGACGACTGCACAGGAGGTGCTGGGTGACTAAAGAACGAAAATTGATCTATGGTCACGATTCTTCCATTGTGTGGAAAACAAACCACACGGAAAAGTGAAGAGACAAGGGCCCCCATGGCATAAACATAGTCACGGCCAAGGAGAAGACTGAAATCTAAATCACCTTGGAAAATTACTACATCTATATAGACAGTTTTTCCTCCCAAAGTAACAGGGAACTTCGGAAGGATCCCTAATGGTTGACTAGTTCCTCTGTCAAACACCAACAGATTCTGTGTGACTGGAACAAGCTATGGGGAGCCCAAAGCTTGCCAAGTAGTAGAAGGCATAAGACTAACTGACGCACCCTCATCCAAGACAGTGCAAGGTACTGCCTTATCATAGGCATGTACTATAATCTGAAAAGGCACATGGGATGGAAGGTGGAATGCAGTCAAATGAATCCAATCGAAGGAAACGACCAAACTACTTGACCAGCGGGGATAGGAGGGTCGTTTTTGGACTCAGGAGAATTTGACGAGATGAGAAGAACATAAGCATGACGCTCTTTCGAAACAGAGTGATCAACAGGTGGTCAACCCAAGTCGACACTCTCTCCGACCAATGGTTGGTTTGGAACAGGCTTAGCACAGCCAGGTTTGGAAAAAGGAGGACGGACAAGAGAAGAATATAAGTCAATCTCTTTGTTGACGGGGAGGGGGTCTGAAGAAAGCCTCTGATAACCAACGGGAAGTTGGGGTGAAGAAGTTGTAAGACTTTCCAAAACAGCGGAATCTTTATCCATGAGCAGATAAAGGTGAAGGGGATGGTTGCCTTCACATAGTCTATAGGGGAATCAAATCTTCCCTTTCTTCTTACCATTTCCAGTTGATAGGGTAGCATCGCCATGAGCTTCAAAGGACGATGAGGGATGAGCCGGATCGTGAGACCATACTTCTAAGATCCTAGGAATGCCAAGACAATCACGAAGAGGATGGTAGCCCTTGCATAATTTACAAGGAAACTTAACCTTCCATGGAGGAGCAGAAGGTGTTGTGACCTGAGATGTACTAAGAGCAATAGCTGCACAGGTGGCCTCGTGTTTATTGGACTTCTTCTTCTTCTTCTTCTTAGTCTCCTAGTTACTAGATGTGGAGCTTTCACCAGGTGAAGGAGGAGAGGAGGAGGAAGAAATAGGGGAAGAAGGCGTAGGCTCAACCTTGGAATCAACATGTTGTGGTTCAGATGAAGAAGACAATGGAATAGGAGTCATGACACTCGGAACCACCGAGGTTGAAAACAACCATACGGGCAAACCGATGGTTAACCTAGGCAAAGACAATGTTTCCATATACGAAGCACCGACATTTCCAAATGAAGGAAACGGACCAGGATTTCCATCTGGGGGAAAACCTTGGCCGGTAGACTCGGGGAATGTTGCCATCGAGAACAAGCCTAAAAAAAACTCTTATCACAACCAAGAACTCGCACTATTACTAGGAATATTTCGTGGGTAGTAAATTTTATGAAGCAGGAACAAAACTTGACCTTTTCATGTTTCAAGAGTCGAGAAAAGGACAAAAAGGTGACTCTATCTCTTTCAAGGTTTAATGAGCCTAAAAGGACAAGTGCTCAGATGGACCTTTTCTTTTAGGGATTCTGAAAAGGAGCGAAAGTGACTACTCTAGAGAACTAGGAAAAAGGTTTACCAGACAATCCGTAAAACTGCATATACACCTTGGAAATCATATGAAAACCAAGGACTTTCCGTATGACAGTCAATCTTCCCAAATGTTGTGTTCGGTGCATTACGGTTTGCAAGGCGGCAGACACGACTTCCTAAGGATAAAGGATGATAACCTAGTGGGGTCTCCCAATATATACTCAACGGTACGTGGGAGCACAATTCCGTACTAGACCACTATTGAGTCACAGAAGGAGGAATCACCCAACCTTGAGTGGAAACAAAAGTGACTAGGTTTAATGATGCTGGAGCATGTCTCTAGCCTAGACCTCTAAATAGTGTGTGTCATGTTCCAATGCATTGTTAGATTCATTCAGTTCATTTTAGACTTGATCTTGGATTATGTTTCAGTTTTCAGGCCTTACCGTATGTATATAATAAATCCTAGGATGCAGCTAGAATGCATGAAAAATCTTTTTTCTTCAATGAACACCTACCTACGGGAGGGTAGAGAGATCATTTCCAAACCAAGAAAACCAAGAAAACAATGGTAGTCACTCAATGCATACAGACACCAATTCCTAAAGTGCACGGATACTACTAATGAGAGATCTTTATCATTCAGTTTTCAATATGAAAACTTGAAATGCAAATTCACTTTCACTTTCGTACTAAATGAATGCAACCTTTTCGATTTTGATGTCTTTAAATCTAGAAGAAACAAACAAGCAAGAAGCAAGTGTGGAAAATCCTGGTTGATCCAAACAATTGTAATCTATGTTTGGTAGCGAAACGAAATCGAATCAATGCCCAAAGTTGGTTCAATAACATTCACTAAACAATCAACCAAAAACAAGCTGCAAGAGAGCCTCAAGCAAATCACAAGAAAGTTGTGGATGAACCTTCAATAGACAAGTAACCCAAGCAAATGGTTTCTCGATGAAACTTCTAAAGGGTTAGGTCACATAGTCTAAAAACACAAGACTCACTCAATGAAATCAAAGAGACAGTGCCCTAACAAAAAGCAATTAAAACAAGCTAATGAGAGACAAGAAACAACAGAGGATAAACAAGATTAATGAATTTAGGAGGTAAAGTTATAAAAACAACTTTACAGGAATCATCACAAGTTGTACACTAACAAATAGAGCTATTAGCGCAAGTTTAGATACCAGCGCTAGTGATGGATAGACAACTAGAGATGTCAGCGCAAGTTGAGATACCATTGCCGGTGATGGACAGACAACTAGAGATGTCAGCGCAAGTTTTACACTGACAACCCGAGATGATTGCGAAAATACACCTATTTTCCGCGATGATGCGATTTCAAGAGTCGTCGCGGGAATTAAACTAGAAACCCAATATCATCGTGGGTGCAAAGCTATAAAGTGGCGATGACGTCGCGACTGTTAGGATTTTTTCCACGATGGTGTTAAAAAAAATGACAAATGAACAAAAACTCCCAAATAAAAAACAGTCAATCCTTCAAACAAATAGTGGTATTTCCTAGATCAACCGAGGAAACTCAAAAGACTGATAAATAATCCCCAAAATCAAAGAGAGACCAAATTCAAAATCAATACAAGAGCAAAAGCGAAAAACATAGGATAGACTCCCCAGCGGAGTCACCAATTTGTGATGCAGGAAAGTGTTCCCTCTGCGGACAGAGGCAACCCCTTTAGCCCTAGAGTGGGTCTAGTCACAAACAAGGACAGATCAACAATATCTTTTCTTAAACAGTTAAAGTTGGAGGCTACCTCAACTGGAGGTCGATGGAGTTCCATTGCGCTGCTCCAGCTTCCACTTCCTTCTCCTCAATGAGTGATCAACCTGAAACAAAGCAAAGGAAATACAACAAAGCACGTAACCAGATACAACAATGAACTATTTACTCACAAAGTCAAGAAGTCATGAGCTATCAAGTACATTACATACAAGACATAAGAAAACATCATTGATTGCATTAATAACAAAATAAGAGTAAGCTTACAACCAAAGTCTTGACAACACAAGCCTTCTCAGAAGGGTCTAGCCAACATGTTCTTCAAGCATTCACTCTTTGAAGATGGATCTCCGAACATAAAAGAGCTCTCTCACGCATAAGCTTTACACAAGATTAAGGGCACTTAACAACCTTCCACAAGCTATCAACAATCCCACACTTGTCACACTCACACCAGCTATCTAGCAAACTCACAAAACACTAACAACACTGCTCAACTAGCCAACTATCAGGAACTCAGGATCTCACAATGCATATCAATGGTGAGAGTTTAAATAGTTGAAGAAGCCTCCATGAAAGGTGGAAGGGAGAGCTTATCATCAAGGAAGGTAGCACAATTGATGGAACTGACATGCCAAGGAAGGAAGGGCAACACAAACTAGGCCAACAACTAGGCCTAGAATCATCTCAAAGGCCGACTGTTAGAACAATTCACCCAATCTGGATCATCGCGGGCACAAAACTGATCTTCAGCACTGACATCGTAAGTGATCAGTGCAGATAGTTAGATCATCACTGAAGAGACCACATAGCCCCGCGCTGGTGCATAAAATTGAGCCGTCGTGGGAATCACCTGTAATTCTGCACTGGCAGCGCGGTCGGGTCATTCATGAGCACCTTTTAGTGCACTTTTTAAGCCCAAATCCATGATGAGGCAGATACTTTAGGAAAATTGGGTCAATTGGCAGCATAGGAGAGCACTTGTCTGTCATAAGCACGCTTGACTTGGATACATGACATAGTGAGAAGACTGAGAGTGAAAGCGATGATAAATTACTGTGTAACACCTCTACCACCTATGCTGTTACTGCTGCTTCTGTGACCTTCTTCTGCTTGGCAGCTTTCTGTGCTGCTTCGTGCATTGCCCTTACCTCAGCTACTGTTGTTTCCTTCCACCTTTTCTAGGCCAATTGTGTGATGTGTAGTTTGGCATCATCCTTCTTCTTCTGTGCTGCCTCCTTCTCAAGTTCTGTAAGATCTGGGGCACGCCATTCTGGAGGCCATGTTTCCAAGACAGTAAAAATCGCATCGTGAGTGGTTACAAAAGGTAGGATCGTCCACTGCTTCAGCGGATCCTTACGTGCCTTGATAAAAATGTTGTGCATATCAGCTTTAAAGTCTACAAAACTCTGCAAACTGTTGTACACCATGGGCAACAAGCACTGCCTTCAATTGATCCACATACGGATTCTCATCTCCATGAACACCTAGAAGATTTTGGTGTCGCGTATCCATTTTGCATCCTTTGTGGCCCAAAGTGAAGCATACTTCGCGGCCTCCAGTAATTCTCTATCAATGCTGGGGAATTGATTGTCCTCTCGCAGTTCCCTTGCTACAAGAATTATGGATAAAAACAACCACGCATAGTGGAAGATGTTTCCCTGCTCCTGGGATTCGCGACAATTTTTCAAACATTTTGTGCAGAGGAATTTAGACCAGTTGAACTGGACCCTCTTCGCGCACTGCTTAGCCAATGTAACCATCGACGTCAATACCTCATCGGTGCAACACTTCCTCATAACTTTGCTAGCCAGGATTTGTGTTGCTACGCGTACCCCTTTGTCCTTGATGCTGGATATGGTGTAGCCCCTCTTCTTCTTCTTTAGCTTGTATTTCGTCTTCATGGCTTTTGCAAGGGCCAAATCACTGCCCTTTCCTTCGACTATGGTTGCGGGGTCCTTTCCTTTGCAGGGAATCCGAGAAATGTAGTGAATGAGGTCTACCAGGATGGGGATAGGCTTCTCTAGCCATAGATACCCATCATGCACTAGGCAAAGCAGCTGCTTGATGACGAAAATGGTTATGGGCACGCGGTGGAAATGCAACACTCATCTTAAAACTTCATGGTTGGCACGTGGCCCAGGTGTGTGCCTTCAAACACAATGCCATCTGAGAGGAGCGGGGTTTGGAGTGAACTCTTAGTTTCATCCAGGTCCTTGGACACTTTGGTCTTCCCTTTCCACGGAGGGACATATGCGAGCAGTTTTGTTGCATAGCGTGTAGGTTGAATTTCCTCCTCCATGTCTTCGTATTCTTCTGCTGTGATTAAAAGGGCCTGCAAATCTTCTTCTTCCTCATCTGTGTCGAATGTGACAACTTTCCCTTTTTCTTCCATTGATATCTTGTTGCGTAGTGGGTTCCTTGGGGACATGCATATGGGGGCCATTACCTATTTATCTTTCTTGGGCCTCAGTGTTTGCAGTGATTTGGGGATTTCTGCCACAACCCTGGTAGCTTCTGGAACCTCCTCCACCATTAGGGTCTATGTGGCCTTGTCAGCAGTTACCTCTTCAATTCCCAAACCATCGTTAATTGTTGTCATCATTTCTAAGCTGTATTCTATCACTCGTGAACTCAGGGGCTCGATTATCGCTTGACTCTCAATGCGTAGTTCTCTGCCCAATCACTCAATTCTGAAATGACCAAATGTTTTTTGCTAGCCAACCCTTTATGTTTTATAGCACTTTTTGAATTTGAATTTGACTGCTCCCCCCAATTCCGGTCCATTAATGCTTTCCTGGTGGCAAATTTTCTCGCGTCTTAAATGCCTTCCACCAACTCTACTTGGCCTCAAGTTGCACATCCCATCGTGAATAGTGACCTCAATGGTCACTTTTTGGCCAATCCATGCAACAGCGCAACCCTCCGTGCATGGACGCAGACCCTGTGACGCTATGCTTCTGCATGCATCCCCAATATTGTACAACTGCTAGGCAGAATAGTTTATAGTCCCACGCTTCCTTTCGACTGCCTAGAGTGCTAAGACTATCCTTCCTGCTGCTAGTCAGGTGGTCGCACGACCCATGTGTGACTCCATCCCATCCTCCACCACGATTTGTGTAGAATCCCCACCTTCCATCATTGTTGTCAGCATCGCGCACTTTACTACTTGCAACATGCTACCTTGGTCACTACGTTTGGTGATATGCAGTCCAAGCCAAGGCAGTAGACTAACGAATTCATGGTGATAGTGCTCAAACTTGTTAGTATGATCGTACGCACCTTGCCTTACCATCATAGGTTCTGCGACAAAAATTTATTCCTTTATCTCATCCTCCAGCTTCTTGAGCTCCACGTCCATCATAACACTGTTCTTCCTTAATCGTACCATTTCCTTTTCAAGTTCGCGGAGTCTAAATTTTCCCCATCGTATTTCTTCCTCAAGTCCTATGTGTTCTATTTCTCATGGTTGTGTGATTCCTTCATTCTGGGCTTCGCGGACCATCGTATCTACGAGTGCTGCTATGCACGGACTAGGCTTTGCATGCCCCATAGGGATTACAACCCCTGCTTCATACTTCAGCTTCAGAAGTTCTTGTGTGGTCAGGGTTTTGCACACAGTCCTATAAGCCCATAGAACCACTGGTACACACAGGTCCCAGTCAGTGCATCTCACATGGTGGACTCTGTTCAACACTTTGTACACCTTGTCAAAGGCTTCCTCGTGGATAATCTTTGGCATGCTTGGTCTTATCATACTTCATCGTTCATGCCCTCATCTTGCCCACTCCTACTTATTGTTCCTTTTTTCTATTGGGAGGACGGTGTGTGTTCGTGTAGGTTGTGTACCATACACCAGTACCACTACACGCATGAATTTTTTCTCAAAAATCATTTTGTGCTTCTTTAGATTTATCACTCTATTCATATTAGTGGCCCAATCTATTCCCAGTAGCGTGGGATAGGGATCGCTGTCATCGACAATCTCTATCACTTCAAAATCTACAATTGCACTCACACTTTCGATATCTACCGTTATTCCCTGCAATCTTCCCATCGATAGGATCTTCTGCTGGTTCACCATTTGCAATTGAATAGGAGACCATTGTGATGTAGGCCTGCCCATGCATTCCCATGTCTGCTCTGGTAGGATGTTCGGGTCCAATCCTAGATCTAGAATCACTTAATCCATTTCATATTTCCAGATTTGCATAGTCAATCTCATCTCCCTTCCTGTTCACGTTGTGTGCTTCTGGAGCTTCTGGACTACATGCGGTTCTCCTAACCCAACACACCTAGTGATGAGTTCCAGCAGTCGCTTTACAACCCTGCTATCATGCAACAGCTTCATGCATGTCTCCAGAAAGGTAGTAAGCATTGATGGGTCCATCTCCAGTTCTAGTTTGTCTTTACTACCTAAAGTGGAGGCCTCCATGAAGCTCTTCTTAGCTTCCATGAATGTCTCCTTCGTGTGCTCCAAATTGAATTCTAGTTCCTTTGTTGGAGCCTTATGAACCCAGGCACTTTTTTCAAGTTGCTTGCCCTTATCATATCCTATCGTGATACCACTTCGAAGCACGATGTTTACATTTGGGTCCTCTTCACGTGGCTTAGACCTCATCATTTGCAAGTTCTTAGTCAGTGGAGGTTGGAGTGTTCCTTTATTGTGTAACCTTGCTATTAGTGTGGGGCAATCCTCTGTCTCATGATCAAACTGGGTACAATATAAACATGATGCTCTCATCAGATTTGTACAATCGTGAGCATAATGCCCTAGCCCTTCGCAACTGTAATAAATCAACTGTCCATGACCCCTTCTTGGTCCCATTCCACCTTGTCCTTGTCCATGCCCCTAAAATCTTGTGTGCGCCATCCCTACATTTTGGTCGAGGGCTTGCATTTCTGTCTAAACTCTATAGTTAAGAGTCTGATCCATCATCAATTCATAACTTCTACAGGTACACTCATCATGGCCTATTGATCTGCAAAAATTACAGAATAACTGTTGTGAAATTTGCGTATACTTCTGTAATAGGTGGAAGTTATTTGTAGCATGTTTCCTTCCTACCTTACAAATCACACATCATAGTGTAGGCGCTGCGCTCGGTCTTGCTTGTGCCTCTGGCTTCAATGGAATTGGTCCTCCTCCCGTCAGGTACTTAGCGAAAACTGTACAATGGTCCTTGTCATGTCCATGGCCTTTGCACTTTATGCACCATACCTCCTCACGTGGCTTTGGGCGAGTTGTCCTGTCCTGTTTCAAACTCTGCATCTCCGGACACAGGTTTTTCAACTGCACGTAGATCTATTGGACTCCCAGGCTAGGATCTTGTATTGGGGTCTCGTGCAGTCTCCTTGTGATCTCCAAAGCTTTGGCCTGAGTAGATAGCTTTTGCTGTGACAGCGTGGTCCTTAGATGTGGCATTAGTGATGCTAAAAACCATGCACAGTGCTACCCATCCGTCAAGGTCATGTTGGATTCATGAATCATACCCTTCATTCTCTGATCCAACTCCTAGGGGGTCTCACCTGGAAGCTTCGCGATTTCCTTAAATTTGATAATTGACTGTGTCTCCGATTTTGGCCTACTAAATTCCCTGTTCAGTGCAACTTGGATATCCACGATCCCTGCATTTGGATTGTCATTATAATTCTTAATGTACCATGTCAGTGTGCGATCCTGCAACACACTTACCAGCGTTGCCTTATTTATGTTGTCATCCATGACTCCTTGCGCTTCCCATAAAACCTTTACCACGAAATAAAATTGGTCTGGATCTTCGTTCCCTACTCCTTTGAACACCAGAAATTTTATTGCACTCACCATATTGAACTGTGGTAGTGGTAGATGTGGTGTGGGCAGAGATGGGGGTGAAGATGGTAAAACTGGTGGTGGTGTAGGTGGCGGTGGTATTCGCAAAATTCACTGCCTTATCAAATTGTTCACACTTCTTGGTGAAACTTTCGTGAGCTCTTCCTTGCTTTCTCGGTGAGGTGAAATCAAGGGGCTAATTTCTATTTCTACACTACCTTCATTTCTATAGATCCTCCTACTTCACGTAGCCCCAAACATCAATTTATTCACATAACCCGCTTTTCACACAGTAGCACTTTAATCCAAGTGTTGAAATATTGAACGTACTTACCTCGCGGTCCTTTGAGGAAGCATTGTTCCACCTCACTATAGCTGACTGAAGTATCTACCATGAACCTGGTGTTAAACCCTACTATGATTTGATTGAGCCAATGGTCCACAACGCATGCGATCTTATCTTCTGAGGCTTCTAGTCTACGCCCCAACTCTAGAGTCCACACAATTGATTTGTCGAGCCTACACCTTCCTTGACTGTCTGCTAGCTTCACGATCCACTTATACAACTCAGAGGGGAAGGATGCAAAGAAAAGTTCGTGGATTTTCGTATATAAGTAGTGCTCTAACTACTATTCCTTCAATACTTGCGGATTCCTATTTTCCTGCACCACGAACTCGTGAATCTTTTTGTCCAGCCACTCTTCAATTTCTTTCTTTGTCGGATTCTAGTGACACGACATCAGACATCTCTTATGCAGATCCCAGTCTTGACAACAGAAACATTTTTTGGCTTGTTGGGGCCTATCTTGGGTTTAGAGGTGATTTAGCCAAACAAATCCCAGTACTACTGGCCCTTTCGGCAATAGTCCGTGGAGCATGGGCTGAGGTCTCACCTGAAGTAATATGGGAGGGTGCTAGAACTAGGTTTCCGCACTAAGGATATGTCTGATGAGTTCAAGTGGTCTACGGTTTGACCTTGCATGCATGTCACTATGCGCACTTACCTGTACCTCGCAGCCTGAGATGTTGCCTTCTCGTAGCCCTACTTGGGGGTCGAATGCTATTATTACTCAAGTTCTCACTAGTGTTCCACTGTTAGTTGATTAACTTAGCTTACTTGTATGCGTTAGGTTATACTTAGCAATATAAATCATTCATACAAGTGCGTGAATTAAATAAAAAGTATAATTGCAATTTATACCAAACATGTAATAACCCAAGAACAATTACATGAAATTAAGGTTAAACTTATCTTTATTATTTTCTTCCTTGGTTATAGACTTGACTCCACCTTGTGCCACTCAGTTGCAGGGGTCCACGCACTCAGCTATAGACTACTAGGCCTCTGTGCTCTTAGTTGCAGAGCCTTCTCCTACTCTACGACCCAAGACACACTTAAACACTTAGACTCTTTCTCTTCGACTCTTCTTTTCCTTAGTTATCTTTTACACTTAGATCCTCGCTCTATTTATACAATCCCATTGTCCACGGACCATGGGCAGGCTGACATTACATTACAAGACTAGGGTGGATAACCTTGTGACTCTATCATACATTTCGCGCTCTGCACCCACAATTTGTGGAGACTTTACAACAATATTGGGTCAAAACTTGGGCTTTGAGCCCAAAAACATGCCTCAGGGGGATTCCATGCCCAACAGGTCAACTATGATGGTTCTGTAATTTCTTGGACTTGTGCTAAAAATCGACCATTTCCATTAATATCTTCTAAGCCACACACTCGTGTTATCCCTCCTAATCTTACAACCAGGTTACTATTCCTATGTTTTCGGTAGTTAAAATACATAATGCAGTCCAAGGAATTTCCCATTCAGCCTCTTAGAGGTCTCTAACCCCTTTGAATCTTAATGATTCAACGAAATGGATCAATTTCATTCCTGAGAGCTACCAGTCTTGTTTAAGGGAAAAATAAATGTAACATAACTTATAAAAGTGGCTAGAAAGCATATAGTGCCCAAGAATGCCACAAGGAGATAAAAAATCCGCAAATAAATAGGAATTATGCTTCCTAATTTGAATTTCCATCATGCACATGTTATAGCGGCTACAACCACCCTCCAAAATTTTGGCCTACACAAATTTTAGAGCCTCCCTTGAAGAGTTTCAGTTGATGACTACACACACTTGGGTTCACTCAATGAGCTCATGTGAGTCTTTACATCTACCTTGCTTATTCACTATAGTCAAGTCTCTACATGCTGATGTCTAAGTCATGCTTGCGACCATGTTCTAGCTATGCTCAAAGTATTTGCTTTGTATGTGTTTTTTGTGTTCGCTATGAAAGCATTTGTCGCACTCACACATGGGGTCACATTCATTGTCACACAAGTGTCATCTTGATCAATGAACGATCAATCATGAGTGCCGCACTTGTTACTTGCACCATCAGTCAGTCATGTTGAATGTGTGTGTCCAAATGGTTTGGTCGTTTCATCATCATGTCATGCGAGTGTGTGTTCGTATGATCACCTATGCATCTTTCGACTGTTTGCACACTTAGTCATTTTCATTGAAGTTTTGATGACCAGAATCACCACTAACAACCAGACCATCACCCTGCCTTCGAATCGATCGACTGTCAACCAGAACAATGTAGAGGCACCAATCTAGTCTTTTCAAGCTACGATACCCGCAAGCAATTCAATCAACTGTCATGCTAACCACTCGTATAGTCAGACCCGATAGTCACCCAGGGACTGAATCCCATCAAAAATTGCACAGAGTCCACTGACCTTACCCGCTCAACTGACTCAGGAAATTGTGCAGACAGGCTGGATAGACACCAAGTGCCCCTCCCTGTCTCCTTCAGAAAATTGCACAGTTTTCCAAGTCAGTCATTCAGATGGTCGACCAACTACTTGTTGACTGATAAAAGGTGCATTTTCAACTCCTAATTATATTCACATTAATTATCAATCCAGGAAAGTCTTTCTATTTCATGAGTGTACACAGTGTGTGGTGGCTATTTAACTCAAAGAGTAGTGCTTCTAAATTGTAGTATAGTTCTTTCAAATATAAGAGTAAATGGATGCAACAAGTAAATTCTAATAGCAATTAAAAGAAAACTAAATCCTCTAATGAAACTAAATTATACATTTATCAAAGTAACAACAATCATCAGTAGAGAATACAATAGTAATAACTCATTCCTCTTTTAACTGATTTATTCAATCAAACACAATTCTTAATATAAGCAGCAAATGATCTCAATCTGAGAGCTTCAACAACAGTAGTCAATGCTCTTTACAGTAGATGATCTCAAAACTGAATACTTAACTAAATAACCAGATCTGAAATAACAATAAACTGTATCAACAATATTACTACAAAATATATGAACAAAACAATTCTGTTGAGATTGGAAAACAAGAAACAACAAAGCGATACAATTGCAGAAAGTAGAAATTCATTCAAACCATCACACTGCAAGAATCATAAATGCATGATATAGGGGCAACAAGTGAATCCACCAGGGCCGGGCCCTTAGCCTCTAGTGAACACCACTGTATTACTTTATGGGATCCGAAGGAACAACAACTATTTTATATATTAGCCATTGCGTAAACATTACAGTAAGTTCATGCTTTTCTCTGCTCAACAACGAGAATCAGTGATAAATGTTACAATTTATCAATAGTAATTCTATCTCCATTTCTCCTTACAATTGTTGCCTTTTTATAATGGGAAAGAGGTAAAAATATAAATAGTAAAAGTGATCCCTCAGTATCTCTCGGTCCTGAGGGATTCACACAATTTTCTAAGCTCAGACATTTTTTCCTCCTTGCGCTGATCCTATTGATTTGCTTTTGGAAGTATCCGTAACCGCTGTGTCCTTCCTTATCTTGCTGATTTCTCGTTGTTCCTTGGTTAGGGAACACCAACTGTCTATTTTCGTATTTTTCCTGCATAAAGAAGGATATGATCAGCTAAATTGTAATTACAGATGATTTCCTCATTCTTACCATAATCCTTTGATATATTAACATTTTAAGATATAAAAGGGATATAACTAAAGGAAAAGGATGATGAAATAAATAACATATGCATACCTTTTGCATGACTTAACATACTCCCCTACTTACCCTTTTTCATGTCCTCATGAAAATCATGTAGTTCGTATGAAGAGCAGTGAAGGAATAAGCTGGAGAAGGGAGGTTGTAAAGCAGTCTGAAACCATGATTTTTGTCCAAGATTTAAAAAATGTGCCCTGTTTGTCCTTCAGGGAGCTCATATATAGCCTTGTACCCCTCATCTAGATACCAAATGATAGGGCTATGAAACTGATAGCCTGGACAATAAGGGCCTTCCCTTAGGATGAGATTACTATAAATGACAAAGCGTTGTGTAGCCAGCTTAAAGTTTTTGTAATTAAATGGCTCTCTATTCTGTACATTGTTATTGGAAACTGTTCATCTGAGCTTTGTTGCGGCCAAGGAGATTTCCTGAATGGAAAGGAAATAATCGACCCCTTTTCGAACAATTTCTTTCTGAATAGGCCCCAGAGTTTGGATTACTCCTTCCATCTTCATCAAACTGTTGTGGTTGGCCAACATTTGTAAAGGGTGCTTTGGTTCACCTCTGACCCACAATTCTAGTCCATTTTCCTGCCTCTGGAATGTGTTGTAAGCCTTGAATCATTTCAATTGATTAACAACAAATGAAATGAAAGCCTGGAACTGCACATCTCCTATAAAAGGATTGGGTTTCTTTTCAATTTCTTCTTCTAATACAAAATTGTGTAAATAAAATTCACACAGTAGCCTCTGTACCTTGACCCCATGATGCTTACAACAGTTTATAAAATCATCAATTGTTTTCAACTCTATTGGTTTTCCAGCTTTGATAGCTTTGATCTTTAATTATAAGTATCTTTCCATAAAAAATAGGGCATATTTATTGGTTGGAGATCTGCATGCCAATATGTCAGTATATAAGGAGCAAATAGTATCCATTTGACTCCTGGCCTTTTCCAATCTAAGCTTTATTTTCTCAGTCCTCTCTTCTGCCTTTCTGTATTTCTCAAATGCCTCACTTTCTGATGCATTCATGTCCCACAATTGCTTCTGTAATTCCTAGTACTTTTGTTGGGGGACAGTTTCTTCCTCAAGCCATTCTATGGTAAGCAGAGCCTGTGCCATATTTTCTTGAAGATTTGCTATACTAGGATTACTACGTGTCATAATGTCCTTGGCTTGAATATCTGTCTGCGTATTCTTGCTGTGAGAGTCGATTTTTATTGTCTGCATGTTCTTATTATGGGACTAAATGCTTATAGTCTGTGTACTTTTATTATGGACAAGCCATCCTTTTGTTTAGGTGGCTGTGTTGTCAGAGGATACCACTTCTGTTTGAATAGCTACATTACAAAAATGTATACTCTCTATTTGGGCATCTACTTCTACAACAGTGACATGTTGTTCCTTAATAATTGGAGTGAATATGGGCTCAGTTTGATTCCTGGTGACCTTTGTATCATGAAATTCAGTTTGAATGGTTGTGTTCATTGTTTCTGGGGTTCTGCCTGAAACTTTGTCCCTTGTTAATGTCCTTATCTTTTGCCTGAGTCTTTTCACTAATTTCTGCAGCCTTTGCCATTCCTTTCTAAGCCTTTTAATTTTGTTTTTCTTCTTTTCAGAAGGAACAATTGTTTCACTAATCATTTCCGCTTTAGCGAGCTAGGTTACTTATCTGTGTTTTGTTCTTCAAGAGTTGTGTCCTTACCCTGACTTGTTCTTATTTCTCCTGTTTGTCCCACATCCTGTGTATTTAAACCGACCTGACTGGGTTCTCTTGGAGGTGCATTACTAGTTTGGTCCACCTCTTCCTGAGTGAATTCTAACCCTGATTCTTCTCTATCGATTACATTTTTTGATATGCTCCTATTATGGGTAGAGTTCCCTTCCGATTGTGCTACTTCAACATTAAAGTTGAGTTGGCTTTCAGGCTGTATAAATTCATTCATATCTAGGCCAATTAATATCAAATAAGTCTCGCAGGGGACTTGTGTTGGGTGTTAAGGGGAGTTTTGTTTCATTCCTCTCCTCTTCACTAGAGTGCTTTCTTTCCTCCTCAAGTTCTGACTCCCAGTCATCCCATCCTTCTAGCTGTAAATGTTGCTCATTTTCTAGACTAGACAGTTCTAAGGGTTGGCTGCTACTACCCTATAGGTTTTCAGTTTTCCCCAAGCTTGTCTTGGTAGAGTGTCTACGTTTTTGTGGAATGTTTACTGTGCTAGTAGTCCTCTTCCTTTTTGGAGCAGGGTTAGGAGCAGGTAAAGATAACCCCCCTTCTATGGTAAATACTAATTCTGCCCAACTTGTTTGGTGTTGGGCAAGGTTTTAGCTTACTATCAGCCTAATTAAGTAATGATGACTCACGACAGGTTCTATATGCCAGGATTTTTTATGCTTTGAGCAACATCATGCAATAAGAAATTCAAATAAGCGGCAATTTTACAGAACATTTATATTTCAAAACTGCTAATAATTTAAGGTGTCGTTGCCTTACCACATCTTTTCTTCCATCGCATGTAATATAGATATGAATGATTCTGGCAAGTTCTGTCCATGGTTCTCCAAGTGATGAAGATTGAACTCCTTTGCCTTTGACAATCAGGTTCTATCCCTCATCCTGAAAGAGTGCAATGGTGTCCTACAACCTCAATTTATTATGAGTCCATATCGGTCCGACTGCTGGTCATCCATACACTTCAACTATTACTGCGTCTGTCACTGTAATTCACCTTCCTCTTATTGTACAATGTTCATTCAGTAAATTCCGTAAGAACTCGATAACAATGGCTTCATTGGGTTGTTGCAGTCGTGTGAAATATGCAACCCATCTGGCTCAAACTAGAATTTCTCTGGCGGCATCGGAAACAACTAGTATCAGTCGCTCCTTGCACAATGTTCTTCCTCCCATTTTTCCTGAATTCTATACATTGTTAGCTTAACATAGGTAACACAAAGATAGATAGAGCTAGCAATGGAACAATAAGTTGTTAATATCTGATGATACTTTTTTAGCATAGATACCGTTAAAGACTTGCTATTATGGAATTTTGTATAGTCTAGTATAACCAAATAAAGGACTAACACACATGCATGAGTGCTTTGGGAGTCACCCTCTCCCCCCTTAAAATGATAGGTCGCCTTCAACTAGTTAAATGAAAGAATGACGCACTGGCAAAAATGTACAGGGGTGGTAAAAATGGCAAGGTATACATATTTATGATAAGATCACAAAAATATCGAGGTACTAAAATTGATGCATAGAACGAGAATTATGAATAAATGTGGAGATGCCGTGGAATGATTCAAAAAGGGAGAGAAGACATCTTATGTGGGCAAGATGCTTTGCAGTAATTATTCCACTTAAACCACTATGATTGATTTTTTAAAAGATATCTCATGCATAAAGGTTCAAAACATAAATCAGGGATATAATCTTCTCTGTAATAAAGATAAAGAATAAGAAAAGGGAGTTATAATCACTATTGATGTTGAAAATTTGACTCCAATACCATCAGCAGAGCTTCTGTTGCCCACAGGTGTTTATAACATTGACTGAGTTGCTTTTTCACCCTTTGGAACCATGATCCTTTATGTATAATTAGGAAAGTTCCTTATGACGTCAGAATGGAGGCCATTGTGTTGGCTTGGTGACCAGGTGAATCACAATGCCATTCATTGGTGAGGAGCAAAAAATGGGCAGGCCAGCTTGTGATGAGACCTCCTGTTCCAAGGAATTTAATTTTCTGATGCATCCATTGGATCATATCCCTAGTGTGGTGGCCATAGTGGGAATGCCACTTCGCTGCTTCCTTATGATCATGGTACGCTGGCTCATGATGTGACCCGCTATCCTCGATCTGAAAAATCATAAATCGTTAGTAAACACACCACACACACACACACACACACACACATGTGTGTGTGTGTGTGTGTGTGTGTGTGTGGTGTTACTAACGATTTTATGATTTTTCAGATCGAGGTATAGGGGTCACATCATGAGCCAGCATACCATGATCATATATATATATATATATATTATATTATATATATATATTATATATATATATATAATTATATATATATATATATATATTATAGATATAGATATAGATATAGATATAGATATATAGATATAGATATATAGATATATTAGATATCACTTCCTATTTATATATAGAGGGTAGCTCAACACTCCTTAAGAGTAGGGATGGTGGAAGAAGTCTAAACATACTAATAGAAAAAAATATGCCCTTACTCTTATTCAAGGATAATGAGCAAAATGAATTATAGGAGTTAGGGAAGAACCAAGATCGTATAAATAATCAATCAATTTGATTTATAGTGAAGATAAGGACAACAAAGTGATATAGATGGTTGTGTCCTTCCCTTTTTTAATCAATACAAAGCAATCTCATTAAAGATGATAATATTTGATTTTCTTGTTCTAGTAACCTTCAAATTTGTACCCTTATATATATGTTTGTATTATTGCCCTATAGAGGATCATAGAGAGTGAAATAATATTCACAAGGTGCTTATTTTCTAAAGAAGACGTTTCACAAAGAGTGTTGTTCCTTGTAGGGAACAACAAGAAAAACACACAAAAAGGTGATATTCCTTAAAGGGAACTACCACTGTTCCTTAGGAGGAACAATAAAAAGAAAGAAAGCTACACATCAAAACTGTTGTTCCTTAGAAGGAACAATGAAAAGAAAAAATAATTGGACGCGAAATTGCTGTTCCTTAAAGGGAACAACCACTATTCCGTAGATGGAACAACGGAAAAGCAGATGCAAACGAAACTGCTGTTCCTTAGAGGGAACAACATTAAAACAAACCCAAATGAAACTCTTGTTCCTTAGAGGGAACAACAACTGTTCCTTAAAGGGAACAACAAAAAACAAAAGCGCATGAAATTGATGTTCCTTAGAGGGAACAATTGTTGTTCCTTAGAGGGAACAACAACTGTTCCTTGAAGGGAATAGCAAAAAAGAAAACACACGTAGAACTGTTGTTCCTTAGAGGTAACGATTGTTGTTCCTTAGAGGGAAAAACAACTATTCCTTAAAGGGAACAACAAAAAAACAAATGCACACGGAACTATTGTTCCTTAGAGGGAATGATTGATGTTCCTTAGAGGGAACAACAACTGTTTCTTAAAGGGAACAACAAAAAGGAAACGCACACAAAACTACTGTTCCTTAGAGGGAACAACTTTTGTTCCTTAGATGGAACAACAACTATTCCTTAAAGGGAAAAAAAAAAAAAAAATGCATACGACACTGCTGTTCCTTAGAGGGAACGA
This sequence comes from Pinus taeda, assembly GCA_000404065.3. Taxonomy (NCBI): domain Eukaryota; kingdom Viridiplantae; phylum Streptophyta; class Pinopsida; order Pinales; family Pinaceae; genus Pinus; species Pinus taeda. The sequence goes on from APFE030028592.1 coordinate 292,606, forward strand.
CTGTTGTTCCTTAGAGGGAACAACAACTATTCCTTAAAGGAAACAACAAAAAGAAAATGCATGCGAAACTGTTGTTCCTTAGAGGGAACCACTGTTGTTCCTTAGAGGGAACAACAACTATTCCTTAAAGGGAACATCAAAAATAAAATGCATACGATACTGCTGTCCCTTAGAGGGAACGGTTGTTGTTCCTTAGAGGGAATGACAATTGTTCCTTAAAGGGAACAACAAAAAACAAACGCACACAAAATTGCTATTCCTTAGAGGGAATGGCAGATGTTCCTTAGAGGGAACAACAACTGTTCCTTAAATGGAACAGCACGAAAATCGAATATACAGGGAACTGTTGTTCCTTAGATGGAACGATAGTTGTTCCTTAAAGGGAACAAAAACTGTTCCTTAAATGGAATGAAAAAAGCAAGTACACACGGGACTGCTATTCCTTAAAGGGAATGATAACTGTTCCTTAGAGGGAACAACAGTTGTTCCTTAAAGGGAACAGTGTGAAAATAAAATATACAGGATATTGTTGTTCCTTAAATGGAATGACAACTGTTCCTTAGAGGGAACAACAACTGTTCCGTAAATGGCACAACAAAAGCAAACACACACGGAATTGATGTTCCTTAAAGGGAATGACAATTGTTCCTTAGAGGGAACAACAACTGTTCCTTTAAAGGAACAACACGAAAATCAAATATACAAGAGACTATTGTTCATTCAGTGGAACAAAAGTTGTTCCTTAAAGGGAACAACAACTATTCATTTAAGGGAACAACACGAAAATCTTTACACAAAATTGTTGTTCCTTAGAGGGAACGACAACTGTTCTTTGGAGAGAACAATAACTGTTCCTTAAAGGGAACATCAAAGGAAAAAAAGAGTTTAATTACAATTTATACAAGAAAATTCAATCAAAATAGAAAGAAAAAATTATGTACAAAATTCAAAAACAAAATGAATTATTCACTGGGTCAATGCTGAAGATGGGTTGTCCTCCTGAGTGAGAATTTGTGTGGTGGAATCTTCCCATTACTGTTGGCGAAAGGACTCCTTGGTAAGCAGTTTATGATAAAGTCGTACTCGATGTCCATTCACTTTAAAAGAATAGCCAAACCCATCGATGGTGGCTAATGTGATGTTGCAATTATCATGCACCTTTTGTATCTCATAAGGTCCTAACCATCTGGTCTGGAGTTTTCCGGGGAAATCCTAGAACCTAGAATCATACAAGAGTGCCCAATCTCCTTAGTGGAAGATCTTCTTTTTAATAAGGGCATCATGCCATTTCTCTCTTTGTTGTTGGATCAATGTAGTGTGCTAAAGAGTTGATAGCCAGATTTCATCCAATTCATTCATTTGATGTAGCCTATTAATCTGTGCCTCGTTTAAGTCCAAGCCTACCTCCTAAGTTGTCCTCAATGTCTAGGTTTCAAATTCAATTGGGAAAATAGGTTATTTGCCAAACACTTATTGGTATGGGGAATATCCTGTGGAATTCCTCCATGTAAGATATGCCCACAAGGCTTCTAGAAATTGGGTAGCCTAGTCACATTTATGTGATGCAACAATCTTTGTGAGTATTGCTTCGATCACTTTATTGGTGCTTTCTACCTGGCCATTTGCTTGTGGGTGGTATGGAGTCGTGATTTTGTGCATGATATGATAATTCTTTAATGTTGCAGCAATCTTATGGCCTATGAATTGTGGCCCTCCATCCGTAATTACCACTCTAGGTAAGCCATATCGCATGAATAGTTGGAAAAGAAAGTGGATTACTAAATCCTCTATTGCCCTTGGTAGTGCCTCTGCCTCCACCCATTTAGTCACATACTCTGTTGCAAATAATATATATGTCTTTTGATTAGAGGATGGGTTTATTGGACCAATGAAGTCTAATGCCCATCGCTCAAAAGGTTCAATGACTATCTGTGGGTGTAGCGGCATCTCATCAGATTGCCCGGGGTGTCCCATTCTCTGGATAATGTCACATGCCTGGACAAACTTCTGGGCTCCCTAAAAAATGGTGGGCCAATAATAGCTCATCTATAAAACTTTGTGACTAGTCCTACGATCTGCAAAATTTTCGGCGCACAACCCATCATGGCACGCTTTCAGAATGTCAAAAACTTCATCTTCCCTGACGCATCTTTTAATGTGCATATCAGCTCTTGTATGAAATAAATAGCCCCTGATCCAAGAGAATCGCGTCCTGTGATGTACTATTTGTTTTCTTTCATTAGGCATTAGGTTCTTGGGTAATTTTCCCACTGCCAAATAATTTGCGACATCCACGTACCATGCTGTTTTCACTATTACAGCAAATAAATGTTCATCTAGAAACTAGTCTTCTACTGCTGCTGAGTCATCTTTCTTTGGCATTCATGAAAGGAATTTTCCTATTGGATTTTCTTTTCCTGGTCAATCTTTAATTGTTATATTGAATTCCTGCAAAAGAATCAACCATCTTGTCACTCTTCCATTTATAACTGTTTTTTTGGCTAGATATTTAATAGCAGAGTAATCAGTGTATAAAACCATAGGGTACCCTATTATATAATGTATGAATTTATTGATAGCATAGACTACAACCAAAAATTCTTTTTTAGTAACAGTATAATTTAATTCAGTAGAAGATAGATTTTTTCTAATATGGTATATTGCATATGGCTTTCTATCTTCTTCCTGGTCGAGAACTGCTCCTATGGCTGTGTTTGAAGCGTCAGATGAAATCTGGAATGGAAGATCCCAGTTTGGGCCCCTTAATACTAGGGCTGTTGATAAAAGCCGTTTTAAATCTTCAAAAGTGTTGTCACATTTATCTATCCAAATGAAATCAATATTACCTCTAAGTGCATATAACGGTGCAACAATGTGAGAAAAAATCTTCATAAAACTTCGATAATAACCAAAAACTCCCAAAAAACTGCATACCTCTGTTTGTGTGGTAGGGGTTGGTATTAAAAGAATTATCTAATTTTTTTTAATATCTACCTGGATTCCGGCAGCTGAGATATAGTGACCCAAGATGAGGCCCTCGGTCATCATCATGTGGCATTTTTCAAAGCTTAAATAGAGTCTGGTGACAATGCATCTTTGCAAAACTTTCTCTAATGTTTGTAATGCTGGCTCGAAGTCATCTCCGTAAGGTGTAAAGTCATCCATGTACACCTCGAGCCCTTCATTTATCAGATTTGAAAAAATCTTGAATATAGCCCTCTGAAATGTGGCAGGGGCATTGCACAACCCAAAAGGTAGGACCTTGTAAGCGAATGTTCACCAAGGGTAGGTAAAGGTAGCCTTATCCTGATCTTTAGGGGCAACTTGAATTTGATTGTATCCGTTGAAGCCATCTAGGAAAGAAAATAAGTTTTTTCCTACCAAAGTGTCCAAGACCTGCTTAATGAACAGAAGGGGAAAATGGTATTTTTGGGTTGCTTTATTAAGCTGTCTATAGTCAACACATATACGCCACTTTCCATTCTTTTTCAGCACCACTACTAATGGAGAGACCCATTTTCTATCAGATATTGTGTAGATAAAGTTTACATCTAGCAATTTTTGTAGTTCAACTTTAACAATATCTTTAAGATGAGGATTTAACCTTCGTTGAGGTTGTCAAATGGGCCTGGTATCCTTCTCTATATAAATGTGGTGCATGCATAATTGGGGATCAATCCCTTTCATATCCAGGTAATTCCATGCAAAGACCTCTTTATATTTTCTCAAGAGTTGAACAAGCTTATGCTCCTGGTCAACAGTCAGGTTTTTGTTGATATTCAAAGTTTTTCCTGGCTCAATTTATATGGTTTTGCTGTTATAAACAGAGGTAGTTGGTATTGATTGATCGTTAATATCTTTTAGGGGATCTTCTTCTATTTCGCTATCGAATGCTACTTTGATCATGTGACATTTTAGATGGGATCCGACATCTAGTTGGTTAATATGGGTGTTAATGATGTCCTCTTCTGTTTGATCTTTAAATTCGAGAGAATCTTCTATGGTTAGTGGTGATCTAATATTTTCAGTTAGATATGATACAAGTTGTTTTCTGGTTTTGATTATTGTTAAACTTGGCTGAGCTAGAGGATATAAGGCTAAATTCTTTACATTGCTTCCTCTTGCTATAGTCATGCTACCTATTCGACAGCTTATGTAAGCATCCGCAGTTGCTAGCCAAGGTCTACCTAGAATTAAGGGATGTCCGTCGAGTCGGTTTCTAGGATTGATGATAAGAAAGTCTTCAGGGTATTCCCAAGAGTCTATAGACACCATTGCATCCTGTAACATGCCTTCTGGTTTGACTACTAATCGGTCAGCCAATTCCAACAAGGTCATGGTTGGGTCCAAGGATGTAATGCCAAGCTTTTGACAAGTTGTGGTTGTAAGAATATTGATTGCTACTTCTAAATCAACTAAGGCATTGGGGAAGGAGCATCCATTTATTTGCACCGTGACTATAGGATTTCCTGGGTCCTCATATTTTATAGGTGTCTTTTCCTGATAGTAAATTAGATAAGGTAGTGACTACATGGACAGTTGGATTTGTTGTTATTTTCCTCTTTGGATTTTTCATACATAATTCCTTAATAGTTTTTGCATAAACTAGGATGTCTTGAATAGCCTGGAGGAGTGGTATTTTTATACACAAATTTTTCAATTCTCCCAGAAGATCAAAATCTGGATGTTGAATTGGGCGAGGTATGATTAATCTTTCTGGGAATAGTGGAGCAGAGGTTGTTGCTTGATCATGGGTTTTTTGTCTAACCATGTTTTCTCTTCTTATGGTGCTTGTTCTATCGGTAATAGATCTTCAATTTGAACATTTTTATCCCCCTCTGATTCTATTATCTACCCAGATCTTAATTGAAGGTCGTTGCACTCCCTTAACTCGATTTCTGGCTCTGATCCTTTAATAATTTGCATAGATTGAACCGGTCTATTGTTGGGGTTCGGGTTGGGTTGGGATGAGAGCTATGGTCGTAAGTTGATCGGAGGGTTCTGTTGCCATGTGTAGGGTGCTAGAAGTGTGGGTTGAGGTATGGGGATTGTTCCTACTAGTTGATTTGTAGGTCTCCACCAACTTGACTACTAGTTTTGGTTCTATGAAGTTGAGGGTGGTCATTGGGATTGATATGCATTATTTTGCTAAAATGGTGGGAAGTAAGAGGAATTTGGCCAATTGTTATTTTGATTTGATTGGTTAGGTGAAGGTGGAATAGGGGATGGATGTTGTGACCAATTGGAAAAAGATGGTTGGTTCCACCACATGGTTCCTAGGTATTGTTGTGAATTATATTGCGGCATTTGAAAGAAAGAGGATGGATCAATCGACATACCTGTTTGTCTTGGTTTCCATTGGCGACACTGATTTTAGTAGGTAGACCAGTTCTGTATCTTCTTCTGCCTCCTTATAGACTGCTTTTAGCCCTGAGAGTGATGGGCAACTTTTTGTAGTGTGATATTTCATACATATGGCGCAGGTTTGCACCATATCCAGCGGGCACTCTTTGTGACTATGCTTCTTTCTGCATCTAGGATAGAATATCACCAAGTTTTTTCCTGCTTCTGCCTACTTTTGTTTGGCTTGCACAATGTCCAATTGTGTTGTTAGAGTCCCTAAAATATCAGTTTTGAAATCCTCTAGCAGATTACCAATTTCTGTGTGAGTTATGCCTCCACCAGAGATTTTGTTGTCCCTTGTGGTCATGTCGCGTTCCGCTGGCTTCAATCTCGTGCTGCCTCTTGAACACCTGATACACAAATTAATGATGTCAACATAATTCTCCTAATATATATCACCTTTACCCATAATATTTAATGTTTCTACCCATTGTTCTTTCGTCCCTTTAATTATTGTAGTTTTCAGCACATTATCAAGTAAAGGTAGAGTTGCATAGGGAGATCGCTGGAGGTTATATTGAAATTGTTCCACATTTTCTTCTAATGTTTTGCTTGGTCTTGCTACCATCTGGAATATTTCATCTTTCAATTCCCTAGATCTGTAATAGTCCTGATACTTTTTTAGGAAAGTGGTTTCATTTGTTCCCAATCGTTTATTGTGCCTCCACCTAATCCCATAAACCATCACAAGGCTACTCCTTTCAATGTAGAGGGAAACAATTTTAATTTTTGGGGGTCAGTGGTATAATCATACCCTCGACACAATACATCAAACTCAAACAAGAATGCGTTTGGATCTTCTGATGTCAGCCCATTAAAGGTAGGAATATTTTGGAGAGGGATGGCTTTCATAGGTGCCTTGACCATTATGTCAACGATGGGATACTTCAAGGTGGAGGTCTGAGGTGTTTGTGGGTTGTTGGCCATTTGATCAAATATGTGCCAATACCCTTCTGGGATCTCTAGATAGTTATTCCTAGAATGACTAGAAGGGTGGGAATGAGCTTAACACTACTCCCCTAGTCTGGGATAATGAGCATTCCTTGCTGAACTACTACCTAAGGGGATCTTGGCTTCTCTGTTTCCCTTGCTTCTTCTTGAGTGAAATTAATGACACTCCCTCTATATGGGGTGCTGAGTGTTCCTGGTTGAATTATTAACTGAGGGGATCTTAGCTCCTATATTTCCCTTGTTTCTCCTCCTCCTTCACGAAGATTACTAGAATTCCCTTCTTGTAAAGAAATTGGGCAAGAATTTTCAATTTCTTGAAAACTATGCTCAGTCTCTTCTATTTTGCTGTGGACCTTAGCAAAGGCTATAGATGGTGAGTCTGTGGCCCAAAGGGAGCCAATAGGTTGTTTGGAAGCAACTTTTCTAGGACCTAATGATGGATGAGATTTAGGTTTCTTTATGATGTCATCTATGAAAGTTGATCATCCAAGGGTCACCGGTCCCTTAGCTTTGTCAGGTTTGGGTAGTGGAATTGGATTATTTTAATATTTTTTCTTCTTAGTCATACACACAATTCAAATATTTACCTCTACCCTAAGTTCTTAACAATTCTGTTAGAAAGTGGCAGGGGAGTAGGCATTTTACGTTCTTTGTACGCAGGTTCTTACCTTTCATTTTTAATACCCAATTCTCTCCCAAAAGACAAGCAGCAAATACCTATTTCATATTTCTGTAATTGTGCTGAAAAGCGGGTGGGGGAGCAAGCACTTTACTTGCTCATTAAGTAGGTTCTTACCTTCTGTTTTCAAAACCCAATTCTTCTTCAACAACAATCATCAGATGTACACTACTCCTCAACAACAGCGCCAAAATGTTGACTGATAAAAGGTTCCTTTTTAACTCCTAATTATCTTCACATTAATTATCAATCTAGGCAAGTCTTTCTATTTCAAGAGTGTACATAATATGTGGCGGCTATTTAACTCAGAGAGTAGTGCTTCTAAATTGCAATACATTTCTTTCAAATATAAGAGTAAATGGATGCAGCAAGTAAATTCTAATAGAAATTAAAAGAAAACTCAATCCTTTAATGAAACTAAATCAGACATTTATCAAAGTAACAACAATCATCAGTCGAGAATACAATAGTAATAACTTATTCCTCTTTTAACTGATTTATTCAATCAAACACAATTCTTAATATAAGCAACAAATGATCTCAATTTGAGAGCTTCAAAAGTAGTAGTCAATGCTATTTACAGTAGATGATACTTAAATACTTAAATAAATAACTAGATCTGAAATAACAATAAACTGTATCAACAATATTACTGCAAAATATATGAACAAAACAATTCCGTTGAGATTGGAAAACATGAAATAGCAAAGCGATACAATTGTAGAAAGTAGAAATTCAATCAAACCATCACACCGCAAGAATCATAAATACATGATATAGGAACAACAAGTGAATCCACCAGGGTCGGGCCCTTAGCCTCTAGTGAACACCACCGGATTACTTCAGGAGATGCGAAGGAACATCAACTGTTTTATATATTAATCATTGTGTAAACATTACAGTAAATTTGTGCTTTGTTGTGCTCAACAGCGAGAGTCAGTGATAAACATTACAATTTCTCAATAGTAATTCTCTCTCCCTTTCTACTTACATTTGTTGCCTTTTTATAATGGGAAAGAGGTAAAAAGATAAATAGTAAAAGCGACACAATTTTCTAAGCTCAGACATTTTTCCCTCCTTGCGCTGATCCTGTTGATTTTCTTTTGGATGTATCTGTAACTGCCGCATCCTTCCTTATCTTGCTTCTTTCTTATTGTTCCTTGGTTAGGGAACAATAGTTGTCTCTTTTCGTATTTTTCATGCATAAAGAAGGATACGATCAGCTAAATTGTAATTACAAATGATTTCCTCATACTTACCATAATCCTTCGATATATTAACATTTTGGGATATAAAAGGGATATAACTAAAGGAAAAATATGATGAAATAAATAACATATGCATACCTTTTGCATGACTCAACACTGCTCATCCAAGAAATTATGCAGTTTTCTTTCACAAACCTTCTGCTATCCAGCAGTCCGCTTAACTCAAAAATTGCGCAAAGATGATCAGCAAGGTAGCTTCCTAGCTTCAGTGCAATTTTCCTGCCATCAGCTCCTAGCAGCAGACTGCTAGTTCCTTCCATAAATTACGTAGTTTCTACTTCCAATGACTGAGCAAACAAATGGCAGTTCCATCTGGGAATTGCGTAGTTTTGGTTGCTGGTGACCCCAGCAACCAACTAGTAGTTCCCTTTGGGAATTATGCAGTTTTGGCTGCCAATGACCCAAAAGCCAATTGGAAGTTCTCTCTGGGAATTGCACAGTTCTGGCTGCCAGTCTCTCAGGCAATTCCCCCAGGCAACAGCTCAATCCCTGCTTGCTAACCCTTCATGCAAACCAGCTTGTTCCTTTGGAAAATTGTGCAAATCTGGCTATCTAGCCTTGATGACTTGTTACATATAATTTTGTCACTGTCACCGTACTCCCCATTCCTTGATCCTAGAGGACTTCTATAGTGAAATCCACATGCTTTCCCTTCATGAAGAAACCCCCATTGTGTCCCTCTTCATAAGCAGATCAATTCCCTTTTGCACCATTTCCCCTGAAACTTCTGTTTTGACTAGTTTACAAGACCGACGCTAATGACCCTTGCCTTCCTTGCGTTGATATGCAGGGTTTAGCACTGTCCCTAGCACCAATCAGAGTGACTGAGCTGTGTTCCAGTCACGCCAGTCCTGTTATGGAAAGTTTTTAAACTAAGAGCCGGAGCTTCCAACTCTAGAAGCTTCGTAACGGAAGCCTGGTAAATAGTTTGGCCGGATGGGTTCGAGGATGTCAGTTTGGGACCCTTTCCCCTATAATGATGGAACTACCTCAAGGGATAAGACCTTCTCTCATGAGAAGAGGATCCATCTCCCATCCATTCATCCTATATAAACCTCCCTTTTCCCAAGCACAAGCTAGTGTTAGTGTTGAAGTGTTAATGTTGGTGTGCTAGTGCTATTTTGGTTTGGAGTGAAGCCTAAAGGGAAGAGCCTTAAAACTAGTATTGTTGAGGCCACCATGGAATGCTAGCAGAAGTGTGTGGGAACCTGGTCTTATCAGAGGAGAATAGCAACGTCAAGAAAATGGTTGTATTCTCTTCTTGATTCAATATATATGTAACTATCGATTGATTTCCTACGTGTTTTGTCATCTTACATATTCATGGTTTAGTGTTTCTTGACTTGTTAAGTAGGTTGAATTACAATTTGTCTATTATCATAGTTGTTGTTTGCTATTGTTTACTTGTCTCAGGTGTTTGAATAAGGAAGTGAGAGATAGTTGGTGTGAACAAGAAAGGACATCATCAAACAGAATAAGTGTACTAAGAGGTAGACCCTCTTAATTGGTTCTAACCTAAGGAAATCTTCCATAGAATTTGCCTGTTGTGGCTAGACCCATTATCGGGCTAGAGGAATTTGTTTGTGTTTGCACTTATAATTTTACTTCACCACAAATTGGCAACTCCACTGGGGAGTCAATCCTTCTCTTTGTCTTGTTTGAGATTTCATGATTTCGTGTGAACTTTTCTAGTTCCACTTTTTCCCTTTGGTTTTGTTTATTTTCTTCTACTTACTGGTCTGAGTTTGAAATTCATAGTAGCAGATCTAGTCCTTGTTTTAAAACATTTTTTATTTTTTTCTTGGTTCCCAGGCTCATCGCACTTAATCCACTGATAGTCACGCCAATCAGTGCGATATGCTGAGAAATAGTTGTGCCGACCTCCCTCTCGTGCTTGTTGTCATTTAGGCAGTCACACCAATACCTGTAGGTGAATATTAGGGTTTTCCCCCAATCTTGGCTAGTGTGTTTTTTTCTCATGATTTCGACCCCGTAAGCCTTTTAGATCGTCTTCTCCTTGACTAGAAAGATTCATTTAGCTTGGTTTGTGTGCTTTCTTGGTTTAGCCCACCCTGTGATGTGTTAAGTCTAGCCCTGTGTGAAGTTCTTTTTTATTTTTCTTTGAATCCCTCGATCAATTCTATTTTTGGCCAAATAGTCATGCCAATCAAGCTTATAAGTGCTAGTTTTAGTTTGAAAGTCGTGTCGGTCATGTCGATCAGCGCTACTTTTGGCCCAAAGGTTGCTTCGGTCTCTAAGTTAAGAAAAATAAGAATTTCTCACATTCTAGTGCCAATGTGTCTTGACCCTCAAACTCTCTTCCTTTGCCCAGAAGTGACTAGGATGCTTTGTTTTCAATTGAATGAGTGAAAGAGTCTCGTTTGTTCTCTTATTTCGAGTGTCTCTTTTCTCTTTCCAAGCATAGAATACATTGTTTGTTTTGACGATTGAAGCATTTGTGTGTATGGTCTATTCAATTGAGGGGAACAATTGCTTTTAGTTTCATTTATCATGCTTGTTTGTTCGGAATTGTGAAAATTTTCATTAAAGTGCTTCATGTAAAAGATTCATTTTGCATTTTATGAAAAGAAGAACATCATTCTAGTTTACTTAAATGGAAATATTGCATTAGTAGCATCATTAAGAAGCTATAATTGCATCAACAAAGGCATGAAAAATGAAACGAAACTTCTTTTGTTTTTAAGGGAAGATTAAGTGCATTTAGGACATGTATTAGTGAAATATTTCATTCTTTGGTTGTTTCATTGATTGTGTGCTCCCTATCCCTCAATTAGTGTTAACTTTCATTGAAGAAAGATCTCTTTTCTCATATAGCTGCATGTAGGAGTTTTGTCAGATGACAACGGTAGGGCTTTGTAATTGAAACGTAATTCAGGATCAACCATTAAAATTTATCGAATTAACCTAAGGAAGCATTGAAACTTAACACTTACATTTAGTGGTCTAGGCTGGATATGTTTTCCGACATCTTTAAACCTAGTAGTTGGCATTCGCTTCAGCATTAGACAATGCTAGTATAGACTTGTGCTCCTCATATCATTGAGTATATAATAGGAGACCCCTCTACACTACAATAGTTTATCCATAGGAAGCTGAGTCAGCCACCTTACAAATGTGATACACCGAACACAACATTCAGGGAGATCGCCTGTGCATACTTCTCGGTTCGCCAGGAGGTATTATGCAGTTCACAATTGCCTGGTAATCCTCTTTACCTAGATCATCCAGAGAAGTCATTTCGGTCTTTCTAACTCGTTAAATTTAAAATATCAGTGAGAACTTGTCCTTTCAAGCTTGTTAACTTTGAAAGATACTAGAATCACCTTTTTCCCTTTTCTCGACTCTTAAAACATGAAAAGACAAAGTTTTGTTTCATTGTTCTAAAATTAACTGCTCACGAAATATTCCTCGTTAAAGTTATCTTCCTTAGTGCTTCTTTAAAATTTGATTCCAATGACAACATTTCTAGAGTCCACTAGTCAAGGGTTCCCCTTGGATTGGAATCCTAGTCCTTTTCCTTCTTTTGGATATGCTGGTGCTCGTTATAAGGCGACATTGTCCCTTCCAGGGTTAACCATTGGTTTACCTATCTGGTTGTTTTCAACCTCAATGGTCCTTAGTGTCCCAACTCCTACCCTGACATATCCTTCATTTGAATCAAATCATGTTGATTCTAAGGTTGAAATCTCCCCTTCTTCCCCTATTTCTTCCTCTTCCTCTTCTACTTCACCTGCTGATAGTTTGAAATCCAGTAACCAAGAGGCTAAGAAGAAGAAGAAGAAGATGAAGAAGAAGAAGAAGTCAAATAAGTGAGAGGCCAACCGTGCAGCTATTACTCCAAATGCAACCCCAATCGACAAACCTTCTAATCCTTCACGGAAGGTAAAATTCCCTTGCAGGTTGTGTAAGGGTGACCATCTCCTTCGAGACTATCCTAGCATTCCTAGAGTCTGAGAGGTATGGTCTTGAGACCTGAACCAACCATCCCCGTTGACCTCTAGAGATCATGTCAATGCTACACCTTCAGCTAATGATTGTAAGAAGAAGGGAAAGATTAAATTCCCTTGTAGGTTATGTGAATGAAAGCATCTTCTTCACCTTTGTCCTCTTATCGATAAAGCTTCCAAAGTTTTGGAAAAACTTACAGCTCTTCAACCCCAACTTCTTGTTGGTTATCAAAGGCTTTCTTCTAACCCTCTCCTAGTTGGTAAAGAGATTGAATTGGATTCATCTCTTTCCCATCCTGCTCTTCCTGAGCGAGACTCTCTTGAGTCTGTTCCCGACCAACCATTGGTTGAAAAGAGTGTTGACTTGTTTCTGCCACTAGTTGTTCACTCTATTCGTGAAGAGAGTAGTGATCATACTGCTCATGTTATTCTCATCTCCTCAGATTCTCATGAATCGAAGAGTGACCCTCCTATCCCAGTTATTCAGGAGAGTCCTTCTCCTATTCCTATACAGCATGAGGAGAATTATATGATACCCCCACCAAGTAGTTTTGTCATCTCTTTTAATTGGGGTCCATTGACTGTTTTCTGCCTCCCATCTTATGTGACTTTCCATATTATAATACAAGCCTATAATATGGTAGTACCTTGCACTATATTAGATGAAGGAGCGTCTGTTAGCATCATTTCTACTACTTGGTAAGCTTTGGGCTCCCCATAGCTTGTGCTTGTCACCTAGAATATGTTGGTTTTCAAGGGAGGAACTAGTCAACCCTTAGGGATCCTCCTGAATTTCCCTATTACTTTGGGAGGAAATACCATCTATATAGATGTTATGGTAGTCCAAGGTCCCTTAGATTTCAATCTTCTCCTTGGATGCGACTATGTTTATGTCATGGGAGCTCTTGTTTCTTCGCTTTTCTGTGTGGTTTGTTTTCCACACAAAGGGAGAATAGTGACCATTAATCAATTGTCGTTCATTGGTCACCAGGCCCCTCCTTTGCAACCATCTTCCCCTATCAGATCTTGTTTTAAAGTAGTACCTTCCCCACCACAGGTCAATTATGTGGCTACCCATTCTGTCTCCACATCTACTGATGATCACACAGATGGTATGGTACATTATGTACTTGGGGATTTGGAACTTGATCTATCTTTGGTACCAAATGACATTTATTCTTCCTAGAGCGTGGTTCTTCCATTTAGGGAAGACCTCTTGGGAGCCATGTTATCGTATGGTCCATGGTTAGATTAGTGAGGATAGTTCCTTGTGTTGTCTCATCCTTGCTAAAATATGAAACAAGGAGTTGTGAGGATAGTTCCTGGTCTTATGTCAACCTTGTTAAAAAATGAAACAAAGGGTGTGAGCATAGTTCTTTGTCTTGTGTCAAGCTCGTTAAAAAATGAAACAAGGGCCATGAGGATAGTTCTTTTACTGTGACAATCTCATTAAAAAATGAAGCAACTCCCTTTTCCAAATCGATTCTTTGATTAAGATCTCGTAAAATCGCATTCGAGTCTTACCAAGATCTCGAAAGTGAACCTTCATTCCATCCACCTAGTTGATTGAAATGAAGCTTGGGGGGCATGTACCTCGATTGAGTCATTATGATGGGGGCATGCAAACTTATAACAAGCATAGTTTTTCATTTCAAGCTTGTGTAAACATGAAATCGAATTCAAGCAGAGTTCCCCATGGTTCAAGCTTGTGTAAAAATGAACCCATGCCAAATTTACATCTCGTGATTGTTGTTTTATCAGCTAAATTTTGCTAGATGAGCCTTGGTTGTTTCATTCCATCGCTACCATATCTTTGGATGATCATATGCTTTCACTTGGTTGTTCTTCCTTTCCTAAGGGAATGTAGTGATGAAGGGTTTTATTAGCTAGCCTCTTGACCTTTTAGTGTTTTTAGCAGTTCCATCATTGCTGGAACTAGTTGCTACCCTTTATACCACTCGTTCCTCCAGGACTAGTCACCTTTAAGCTCTTTTCTCGACTCGTTAAACTCATATGAAATATTGCCGAGTATTTTTCCCTTTTGACTCGTAAAAGAGAATAAAATGGGGGGTCCACTTTCATGCTCTTCTTCGACCCTTTAAAATTGAAAATATAGTCGAGCCCTTGTTGTTTTGAACTCGTTAACGGATGCGAAATGTCATGTGCCTAGTATGAGTTTACCCCTTTTTTGGGATGGGATGCACTATTTACAAAAAAGGTACTCCTTGACTGAAATGGTCAAGCAGTTCTCTCAAACATCATTTTCTACCTTTTAAGACTCGAGAGACATAAATGTATGAAAAGGGACCATGAGGAGTTTTCTTTTATGTGTCTTTTTCAAACTCTCTAAACATGAAAAAGATATCTAGTTACACCTTTGTTGGAATCATTAAAATATTAAACGACATCGGATTCATCGTCATGAAGAACATGAGCTTGTCCTTCCTAAGGCTCATTAAACTTACTAGGTCGGATTCGTTTCAAAGGATGAACTTAAAGTGCAAGCGTATGTTATCCCCTTGAAGCTTGCAATTAAAAATAATTAGGGTACTTGCCAGAAAAGGTGGGGGAAAATTTGGAAATCCAACCAGTTGTTTCGGAAGCTCACTTTTGAACATGACACTTTCTGCTTCGTGTTGGGTTGGGATATCCTCATTTGTATCGTTGACCTTCCTGGGTTGGACCGTTCATTTTTTCCTTCCATTTGGTCTCTACCACATCATCATGACCACTGATCCTATGGATCCAAAAGCTGCCAAACTTCCAGTTGTGTTGCGGATATGTTCAAGAGTTGTCCTTCTGCAGTTATATTTACCTCTGATTCTCTGTATCATCCAAAATCATATTGCATCCTTTTGTCTCGTGTCAATGATGTGGGATACATTATGGCCCTCATTCGACACAGTCACTTCCTTCCAGTACCTCAGAGCTTCCATGCCCTAATGGCAAGTTCTCCACACTCGATGACAAGCTCACATCATTGGCTTTCGATCGAGTGATTTCATGGGTGTTCGACTTCAGTTCCTCTATTCACATTCTATGGATTGTGCTGATAGTACCTTGAGGACCATTGTCATTATTGGTGGTTTCTCTTGCACTTGTTAATAGTTTACATCATTGACTGGTGATCAAGCAGATTTCTAGCATGTTCGATGTCAACACATCTATTCACATGTTAGAAATTGTACTTTGATGTTGGAGCATAAGACCCTGGGCTCATATTACAAAACATCTAGGTTACGAATTGATGTGACATGGTTATGTTGATATACATGTATCTTCTAGATGGATGGCTACGACCATACCATGAGTTATCATATGCAATCCTTCTCATTTTTGGATGGCTGCGACCATAACTTGGTTTCATTATGATCCTCTTTGATGGATGGCTGCACCCATACTTGGATCCATTTACATGATCATTCTCTGGATGGCTGTGTCCATGCCATGATTCATGTATCATTTGACAGAGTTCTCAGTTATGTATATGTATTTGTACTTACAGTAGAATTTCCTGCAAATTCTCTACAAATCTACCTCTAATATCTCTGTAGAAAATATGGCTGTAGATTAACCTAATAATGCAATATACCAAAGCAATATACTATAACCTACTTCTACTATCAATTTGCTTTGTGGAAGCTTAAATATTGAGCAAGATCGAGCTGAACACATATAACCAGAAGAAGAAGAATCAATGCACATGAAACACAGAAAGTACTCAGGGGAAAGCCTCAGCTAAAAACCCCACTATCTGTATTATCATACAAGGTGGAAATACATCAAAATTATACAAAGCCTTAGCTCTCATAGCTAGCCAGCTCTCAGTACAATCCTCCTGGATACTCACAGGAAAACTTGGCTTCTCACAAGCCTTCTCCTCTACCCTCCAAGCTCATATTTCCTTGTGTAGTTACCTCTGGGATGATCTCCTTCACCCAATGTAACACTGCTCTCACACACTGCTCTAACAAACTGTCAAAACTGCGCAATCCTCAAGGAACCTTACCTTGACTGCATGCATGAGCTTCCTTTATAGGAGAAAACATGCAACTGATAGTACATTGTCCTTGACATTTAGCTCAACTAGGTCTTTCTCGGAATAGACATGCATGAGTTTCTGAAGAGGGAATCTTCAGTTATCTAGAGTACACTAGTTGAGTGCATGCATGCATGAACTAACTGATAACTCACAATTATTTCCTCAAACATTTTGGAACTAATTTAATTGGACTTAACTAAGTAAACTGAGTTAATTAATTACAACTCAAATATAACTCAATCTTATCTCCTTAATTAAGGGATAATCTCCTTAATTTAAGGGATAACTATTGCATGACTACAGAAAGACTTCTAACTTGAATTTATCCAACTAATTAATCCATAATGAATTAATTAATTATTTCCAAGCAGCTGGTGAGACTAAATTCGAATTTGTTCACAATTTTAATTCAAGGACAAATTAAAATTGGAATATTCTGGATTCTATTTTTATCATTTCTTGTTGCTATTTTAAACACTCCCTCTCAATAAGAAAGGAATTCCACTCGATCCAAATCCTAAACCTCTGGAATGCTATGCATACAACACTTCTCTCTAGTGTTGTTTCTCCAGCAACTCCAGAAACAAAAAAAAAAACATCCAACCTGAATCAATATGATGCATCTTTCATCAAAGTCTCTGACTCCTATTGCGTCTGTCAATAGAAAACTTTACACTTCAGCTGACTCTACCTTTCTGCACTATTGTCAATCCTTCTCTACACTCTTCAATATTTGAATTCTCTAGCCTTTGTCACTTTGTTCTCTGACTGCATCAATCCCACTGATTCCTCCCGCTACTATGTAGTTTGGGCTCCCATAGCAAGGTACGATCCATGAGATAAAACCTCTCAATGGGCCTTGCCCAATTTCAGCCTTCTTGAGACTATCGCTTCACATCACCCCACCTCACACCTAGAGGTATGGATGCATGTGATCCCTCTGCCCACTTCTCCAATTGTAGCTCCTCTACAATTGTCTAAGACTAATTCTAGGGCTGCATGTTCAGAGGTAATTTACTCTCCCTCTCAACTACCAAGTATCTAACATTTTCCTTGCTCCTAAAGGCTTTACATGCATCTTGAACCTCAAGAGAATACATGTTCTTGACTCGTGAACCGATCTGTTTCACCTGTCTCGTGGTGATGTGTCTAAGGAAAACCTTTCCCTTACTAATGACAACATCGTAGCCTTTGTCCTCCAACATTGTGACTGATACCAAGTTCTTCTTCAGTCCAGGCACATTCTTCACATTTGTTAAGGTGATAGGGGCTCCATGCTCCCTCTAAAAAGAAACATTGCCCACTCCTGAAACACTAAACCTTTCATCATCACCCATCTCTATGTGTATCTTGAGGTATTTCTCCTCCAAGGTACTGATAAGCTTTTATCACCAGTCATGTGGAATGAGGCTCCACTGTCAAGAAACCAACCACAACCCATCATCGATGACACCATGCATGCGATGAGGGTCAAGTCCATTTTGAACTGAGAGGCTAATGCCTCACCTTCCGATCCTTCCGAGGATCCCTTCTTGGACTTCTTTGATAGACAATTAGTCGCATAATGACCCATCTCATGACAAATAAAGCATCTCACTTTAGACTTGTCAACCTTCTTCCCTCCATGAGAAGAATTCAATTTGGAACGAGACACCTTCCCCTTCCCTTCCCTTGTCTTACTTGCTAAGGCTAGATTTTCTTCATCATCATCGTTGGATGAAGAACCATCTTGGGTTCTCCTCCTGATCTCCTCCTGCATGAGATTAGACCACAGTCATTCCCAATCTGGCAGTTTCTCCCTTCCAACCACAGAGTCCTGGTAGCTATTCCAGCTCTTTGGAAGGCCAAGGAGAGCAAGGCTCACCATATCATCATCAGAAGTAGTTATTCCCACACTTCCAAGATCATCTCTACAGGTGGTGAGCTTGTTCAGATATGTGGAAATATTATCATCATTCTCCATCTTGATTCTTCAAAGCTTGTCCTTGAGCGCCAATTTCCTCTAGTCACTACTGTTCTAGTAGAGGTCCTTCAATGTCTTCCACATTGAATATGTAGTATCCTTCCCATGGATACTTGAGACAATATGGTCTCAAACTCCCTCAAGGATGATCTGTCTCGTCCTTGCCACACAATTCTTCCACTTAGCCAAATCTTGTGCATTAGTTGAACCTGGCTTTGGGATTTCTTGATCAATGAAATCCTTCAAGCTGTTGTCTTCTAATACAACCTCCATAAGATATTTCCATGCTATGTAATTCAAGCTACCTTCCAAGGCATACTCGAGTCTCAAGCCATAGAACGCCATTGGCCAACCTTAAAGTATGATAAGAATACGATTTGTACCTACAACCCCGAACTTCAAACTTCGAATTCTCTTCTTCATATACTATTCACTGCTAAGATAAAATCAGCTCTGATACCATGTAGAATTTCCTACAAATTCTCTACAAATCTACCTCTAAGATCTCTATAGAAAATCTGATTGTAGATTAACCCAATAATGCAATATACCAAAGAAAAATACTATAACCTACTTCTACTATCAATTTTCTTTGTGGAAGCTTAAAGATTAAGCAAGATCGAGCTGAACACATATAACCAAATGAAGAAGAATCAATGCATATGAAACACAAAAAATACTCAGGGGAAAACCTCAGCTAAAAACCCCATTATCTGTGTTATCATACAAGGTGGAAATACATCAAAATTATACAAAGCCTTAGGTCTCACAGCTAGCCATCTCTTATTACAATCCTCTTGGATGCTCATAGGAAAACTTGGCTTCTCACAAGCCTTCTCCTCTACCCTCCAAAATCCTATTTCCTTGCGTAGTTACCTCTGGGATGATCTCCTTCACCCAGTGTAACACTCCTCTCACACACTGCTCTAACACACTATCAGAACTGCGCAATCCTCAAGAAACCTTACCTTGATTGCATGCATGCGTTTCCTTTATAGGAGAAAACATGCAATTGGTGGTACATTGTCCTTGACATTTAGCTCAACTGGGTCTTTCTTAGAATAGACATGCATGAGTTTCTGATGAGGGAATCTTCAGTTATCTGGAGTACACTAGTTGAGTGCATGCATGGATCAACTGACTGATAAGTCATAATTAGTTCCTCAAACAGTTTGGAACTAATTTAACTGGACTTAACAAAGTAAACTAAGTTAACTAATTAAAACTCAAATATAACTCAATATTATATCCTTAATTAAGGGATAATCTCCTTAATTTAGGGGATAACTGTTGCATGGCTGCAGAAAGACTTCTAAATTGAATTTTTCCAACTAATTAATCCATAATGAATTAATTAATTATTTCCAAGTAGCTGGTGAGACTAAATTCAAATTTTAATTCAAAGACAAATTAAAATTGGAATATTCTGGATTCTATTTTTATAATTTCTTGTTGCTATTTTCAACACTTGATTGCAGGTTTTCCGATGGCATACTACAGTTTCCTACATTGATTCATAAAACATTTCATCCCTCACTCTAGTTCGGCCTTCACACTTTAGGGGGCATCTATGACATAGAATTTTGTCACTGTCTCTGTACTCCCCATTCCTTGATCCTGAATGACCTCTACAATGAACTCCACATGCTTTCCCTTCATGAAGAAATTCCCATTGTGTCCATCTAAATGAGCATATCAATTCCCTTTTGCACCATTTCCCTTGAAAATTCTGTTTTGCCTAGTTTACGAGACCGATGCTAATGACCCTTGTCTTCCTCGCACCGATATGCAGGGATTAGCACTATCCCTAGTGTCGACTGAGGTCACTGAGCTATGTTCCAATCATGCTAGTCTTGTTATGGAAAGTTTTTAAATGAAGAGCTGAAGCTTCCAGGTTTAGAAGCTTCGTAACAAAAGTCTGGTAAACGGTTTGGCCGAATGGGGTTGAGGATGTCAGTTTGGGCTCCTTTCCCCTATAATGATGGAACTACCTCAAGGGTTAAGACCTTCTCCCATGAGAAGAGGATCCATCTCCCATCCATTCATCCTATATAAACCTCCCTTTTTCCCAAGCACAAGCCAGTGTTAGTGTTGAAGTGTTAATGTTGGTGTGCTAGTGCTATTTTGGTTTGGAGTGAAGCCTAAAGGGAAGAGCCTTAAAACTAGTATTGTTGAGGCCATCATGGAATGCTAGAAGAAGAGTGTGGGAACCTGGTCTTGTCAGAGGAGAATAGCAACATCAAGACAATGGTTGTAATCTCTTCTTGATTTAATATATATGCAATTATTGATTTATTTCCTACATGTTTTGTCATCTTACATATTCATGGCTTAATGTTTCTTGACTTGTTAAGTAGGTTGAATAAAAATTTGTCTATTATCATAGTTGTTGTTTGTTGTTGTTTACTTGTTTCAGGTGTTTGAAGAAAAAGTGAGAGATAGCTGGAGTGAGCAAGCAAGAACATCATCAAATAGGATAAGCGTACTAAGAGGTAGGCCCTCTTAATTGGTTCTAACCTAAGGAAATATTCCATAGAATGTACCTGTTGTGGCTAGACCCATTATTGGGCTAGAGGAATTTGTTTGTGTCCACACTTATAATTTTACTTCACCTCATGACTATTTGTTCCTGAAAATGCGAAGAGCATGCTTGCCTTGCCCTCCTATAGCCCAAACTGTCCCTCCCAAAATTTGCATAATTTTGCCTCCCAATTGAGCCAAACCTTGTAGGAAATCACTATCGGCTCAGATTTCCTGTCTCCATCTCTCAGTGACTCTTGTGAAGTTTTCATTAGAAGTGCTTGGAGCCATCATCTCGCATCATAGCCTTGCTACCTCTCCCAGTCACTTGCATCCGAATGATCATGTGTCATGGTAGAATAGGAAGTTTTGGATTTGGTGTCATCTCATCATGAGTGACTACAAGTACATGTACACCAACAAACATGGAAAGATGATGAATGGGATGAACAAAGGGAGAACATGCAGAAGGATAGGTTCACCAATAGGCAAAAAAATGGAGCATGCGAAGCTCACGAACGCGACGAACATGCACCTTCACGAACAGATGATCCTGTCAAGCATTCTAGCATGCAAGCAAGGAACAACATGTTAAAGCTTCATCAAGCAAACCAAGGAACATTGAAGACTCCGTGCACTTTGCCATGCAGAGGTGAAGCTATGATACACCATGAAGACATCCATCACCCAACAACACTGTAGCTCAACACGCACTCTAGAAGCATCATGAATGAACCAACAATTTCATGTAAAGTCATGTCGAGTCATGTCATGAGTCATGTCACCCACATCTCCACTATGGGCTTGTTGTCAATCAATGTGATGTAAGGGGCAAGTCCAAGAGACCCACTTGTTGAACAAAGAGTCATGTAAGTAGAAAAGCCATGGAAGTCGAACAACCATGACAGTAGTCGAACAACCACAAGGGTCAGTTTCACCCTTGGCTATAAATACCCCCCTAATTTTACATGAAAGGAAATTTCACCTCAGCTCCTCCCACATAGCCAAGAGAGTTTGTAATATTTTCTTTGATGAGTAAGTAGTGGCTCCAATGCCCCACTAACGAGGTTAGTGATGTATGATGTAATAATGTGCCTTGAAACTTTCGATTAATTCATAAGCCTATTAATAGGCGAGCACGTTTTCACACATGTATTGTATTTTTTGTAAGATTGATCTTTTAACACTCGTAATACATGTTGCTTTAAACTATGTTCTACATTTGAAATGTTTCATTTGTTGTAATGCATAATCTATTAATGGAAATGTGTTTTATATGATGCTAATTTTGTTCCGTCCGTGTTGACTGCTCTGTACGACATCAAACAGACCTTTCACATGAACCTTACTATAACAACCGTTGCACTCGTTCAAATTGATCCATGAGTGTTATATGTGTTATCTTACCTTGTATGTTGTGACTGTCGCATCTGTGTGGACTGCTTTACTGGAAGTTGTGTATGTCCTATTGTGATTCATGTTCCTAGCTGAGTTGGGACTAATCCCTCTCAACCTGGAACTCACCTTGAGCCTCTTCCCCTCATAGTGAAAGAACCATTGACACAAGTACACTTACACTCACTAGGCGCACAAACCTCACTTCCCGAAGACAAAGCAGACCACTCTCTTGTGCTGACAAGAAAGAGTTGAAGAAAATCCTTAAGACAATGGCAACCGGGCCATAATACTGGATGGGACTCCCACACCGAATAGTGTGAGGTCTATTTGGGACTTCATACCAGGGTGATCCCCTAAATGTTGGCGGGTCCAACGCCACCAACATTTATGGTGCTAGAAGGAGGTCAGCCAGTTGTACATGGCTGAAATTCCCCTCACACTCACTCATCAACCATTTGGTCAAGGCAGTAACTCGCACTCCCTCTCTCATGACTCTGCAATTGGTTACTCCTCACCTCCTAGAATTGAAATTGAGATTTCATATCAACACCTTTGCTCCATCCATCTCCTCACTCACTAGTTCGAAAAAGCAGTCACACTGATCCCAAGTGTACAAACAACATCTTCCACACACATCTAGGAAGCCAAAATCCACTCCCACAAGAGTTTTTGTATCATTGGTGGAAGAGTAGTCCTTGCCACTCTTGAAGGTTTGGAAGAAGCTATTGAATATGGAAAGGAACCTCCAATCTTCTTTGAAGATGAACAAGGAACTCTTGTGATCTTGGGATTGAACTTCATTATAGGAGGCAAAGGGGAATGTAGTGGAGGAGGTGTAGGCAGAAACGAACCGAGAGGCTCTAATCTGGAACGATTATATTCCAAAGGAGAGGAAGAAGATGAAGAGGACAAAGATGATGAACCACACTTGTTGGTTCGAAACACGTCAACAAATGAATTATGATTTGATTTTCGCTGAAGAATCTTCTCATAAGCCAAAGATATGGATGGCTGAAATCTTGAATGGATGACTTGGGGACCAATGGCTCTCTTGGTTGTTCTCCACAAGATGCGAAAGTGAGTGGAGAGAATGAACATCAAGTTTAACCTTGACAGCATGGTGAAGGAAGAAGACCACTTAGGCAAATTCTACCTACAGCTGCAAACCCGTGAGGTATGTTATGATGACGTAGCATGTAGATTACTTCCATGTACCTTGGACGACTGCATATCTACTTGGTATCACAACCTTACACCCAACTCCATACAAAACTGGGGTTCTTTCAAATGTATGTTCCTTGAAAAGTTTGCTGATGACAAGACCCCAGCCATGATACTCAAAGAATTGGGAAGCCTCAAGATGGAGGGAAAAGAGAAAGTGAAAGACTTCAATAAGAGGATTATGCATATTTTCAACAAGTTAGCAGCAGAAACCAAACCTCATGACTCCATCACTGTTGACTATTACATGTCTGCACTACCAACTACCATTTCATAGTTCGTCAAGTGAGATGCGAAGCCACCACTGTTAGAAAGCTGCGAAGAGGCTATTGTTGTTGAAAAGGACTTGCGCACAATCAGAGTCATCAAGGACGACGAATCAACAAAAGACTTCAAGGATGCGAGAAGAAATCCCCAAGAAATGATGAGCAAGAGTAGAGACAAGGAAACCACTGATATCGAGACCTTCACTCACCTTGTCAAGAACTTGATCATCAAAATGTCTGAACTCAAGCAACGGAAGACAGACACATTCACGAGCAGTCATCTACCCAGACAGGGACAAACAAGCAGTTGATCAACTGGCTCAGCAAGCAACAACTCATTCGGTTCCAAATTTGCGTAGTAGCCTATGTTCCCACTTGAGAAGTGCACTGATCCTAATTTCTGCTCCTTCCATGAAGAGTTTGATCCTAAGAACTCTTGTTTAGATTGGAAGCAAGTCATAACCTCTGTCTACAATCACACACTTGATGCAAATGGTGACATATGGGAGTAGCCAGAAGACACTAATGATAATGAAGAGGTTTCATCAGATGAAGCACCAAGTTCCAGGCATGTGGTGAATGCACATTAGTGTTCGCAAGTCATCTCAAAGATGAACACCAAAAAGTAGCCCCAAAAAACAAAATTATCGTTACAATATTAGAAGTAAAGGGGCTCCCCCTACACTTGGGGAGATGCAAGATAAAGTGAGACAACTAATAAATAAGGATGATCCACTAGTTGCCTCCAAGAAACAAAATAAAGAAAGTCCAGGAAGACAATGATGGATAATAATACATCCGTGAGCAGCAAGTTGTAAAATACTCCACCGGAAAACACGAACATCCGTTCCACCCTAGACATCTTAGTGAGTCTACCACCTCTGGATTACAACATAGTCAATGACATGAAGAAAAATTGGGTGAACATCAGTTTGTTCGAGTTAGCCAAAGTCCAGAGTCAATGAGATATTTTGTTGCATGCATTGGGACAAACAACAATAGATAGCGTGACCTCTACCAGTGAGGGAGCATGCAAACACCCAGATTACTATCCACTGTGATCAATACACTCCGGATGGAAGAAGAAAACTCATGTTTTCCACTATTCCTTCTTTCATTCGAATTTTTCAACTACAATGTGCACAACTACTTGGTTTATTTTGGCACGACAGCCAATGTCATGCCGCTCTCCATTGCTAAGAAGATTAATGTATAATGGAGTGAAACATCCATGAGAATCATCCAACTTGATAGAACATCAATACCAACCATTGGTGAACTACAAGATGTGATTATCTAACTATCCCATGATAGTCAAGTCCACCAATGCATCAACATACTTGTTGTGGACATACTGGAAGCATATGGCCTACTACTCAACAAAGACTAGTCCAGTAAGCTAGATGGATATTTTGCTACAGACTAGTCTCACATGTGGCTTCCATACAAGGGCAGATGCAACCAAATCTGGGTGTTATTAGAGAGGTATATGAAACACAATTTCACTCCCCTTAACAGTGAGAATGAACCATTGGCCTTCGTAGAACTTATGTTTGGCAATTGCCTCCTGGAAAAGGCATTGGAGTGTTATCTTGCATGGCCAACTCTAACCTCATCAGATAAGAAGTTGGGACTCCTTCCTCGCCCAACTGATGATAATGAAACTTGTACAATTTGTTTTTTCAATAGTAGCAGTAGTAGCAACAATACCAGCATGCCAAACGGTCCAAGTACAAACAAGATGTGGGCCATGAGTCTTGAAAAATCAGGAACACATGATGGCTCAAGGACCGATTATATCTTAGTCATCTGAAACAATGGACAATGCAATATTTCAATCTTTTTGAAGTTCGAAGCCACAAACAATGATGTTGAAGCACTCATGCTAAACACACGAAGGACCAACACTATGAACGAACAAAGCAACCTGGGAATCTACCATGATCTAAAGATGGCCAACCTTGGTACAAGCTACACACTGCAGCAGCAACAAATCGTTGACCGTTTGATCAAACAATGTCGAGATGGGCCTACACGAGTAGATGATGGCCTGAGTACGCACTACACATGAGAAATCCAACATGAGATTCCAGGTAAAGGAGGAGACAAGCCATTGTAGCAAAGAACAAGGAACAAATACATATTGTTTACACTCCTTTCAATGAAAATATTGACTAACATTTTAAGTCTTTGGATTACTTGCAAAGTTTTTCATCCTACTAGGTTTTCTAATTTTAATCCCGCACGTAATAAATCTAGGAAAACCTGCGTACGCATTGACGTCATAAAATTGAACCCTTTCTGGAATAAAAACAACTACCCCATGCCATCATCCGAGCCCATGTTGCACACAATACCTAAAACAATGGTGTTGTTTTCACTTGAAGGTCTTCTGGAGATCCACCAGGTTCCGGTGGTGTAGCCCAGTGGACTTTCATTGGTTTACGAGAAGCTTGGCCCACACATTTGTCATTTGCAATTGCTGGGCAAGAAGATTGACAATCTTCCTGTCAACGGCCAAGATCACAAACATTACTTTTAGTAGGTCAGGCTACACCCATGCCATGTACATAGTATGCTTTCTGCTTGTTGTTTCATTTGGTTTGTTCTGCTTATTATATTTGCTTTTGCTTTGTTTGATTCTTCTTACTATTTTTGTTCACATGCATTTTGTTTGTTTGATATATTACTATTTTTGTTTCCGGAAATAAGTGTTGCCAACTACTACATTCTGGATTTTGAATAGAGTATGTGGTTGAAATTTGAAGAGACTTGTGAAACTGCAGCAGTTGGCCAGTCTTGTGTTCGTCTTCCTTATACTAGGTTACAACCCTCGCTCGATTAAGTCCTGATAGAAAATATGAACCATATGTAAGGGAAGATTTGGTCCAACCATGAACCCGTGTCCACACTAGGAAGCCCCATGCCTATACTCAACCTTCTGCTCTGTGTGTTTAAGCTAATCCAACTAGTAGAAATGGAGAAGGGGAAAATATAAACAAGAAAACCTATGTCAGAGGTCTTACATGATTCTCTAAAGGAACAACCTATTTTGCTTTCAAAAATTATAGATCCCTCTTCCACCCCAAAAATAAATAAGTGCCTATGCATAGTCCTCTTGAAAAATACAAAGGCGAAATAAGATAAAGGCTTCCTGTGCAAAGAGGTGAAGCATGAAACTTCACTAGGGTACTAACCAGGCTCGCTGGTAGTGGAGAAATGTATGTGTTCTTGTGTGACTCCACCAAGGTACTGTCTAGGCCTGTTGGCAGCGAAGCAACACTAGAGAAGAAAACTTATACTTTGAAAATATTCAACTCACAAGCTAAACTACCCTTCCCAGATTCGAAACACTGAGATCTAAGTTGAACTTTTGATTGTGTTTGACTGAGTTGGCAAAGGGTGGACCATGCATGTCCATGGGGTAAGTGGGGAAACTAAAGTAACCTGCACAACGATTCAATACTCCCTGAATGAACAAGGCCCTGTGCTAGCAATGAACCAAAATAGAGAAGTTGGAGCTATACCAGTGTGTCGCCAAGTGTTGTAGTGGCTACAACCACCCTCCAAAATTTTGGCCTGCACCAATTTCAGAGCCTCCCTTGAAGAGTTTCAATTGATGACTGCACACACTTGAGTACACTCTGTGAGCTCGTGTGAGTCTTTACATTCACCTTGCTTGTTTTAAGTCTTTGCATGCTGATGTCTAAGTCATGCTTGTGACCATGTTCTGGGTATGCTCAAAGTATTCCCTTCGTATGTGTTTCTTGTGTTCGCTATGAAAGCATCTGTCACACTCACACATGGAGTCACATTCATTATCATGCAAGCGTCATCTCGATCAATGAATGATTAATCACGAGTGTCACGCTTGTCACTTGCACCGTCGGTTAGTCATGTTGAATGTGTGTGTCTGAATGGTTTGGTCATTACGTCATCAAGTCATGCAAGTGTGTGTTTGTATGATCACCTATGCATCTTTCAACTGTTTGCACACTTGGTCATTTTCGCTGAAGTTTTGATGACCAAACTCCCCACTGACAACCAGACCATCACCCTGCCTTCGACTCGATCGACTGTCAAGCAGAACAACGCATAAGCACCAAGCTAGTCTTTTCAAGTTGCGCCACCCGCAAGCAATTCAATCAACTTTCACGCTGGCCACCCGTAAAGTTGGAACTGACAATCACCCTAGGACTGACTCCCCTAAAAAATTGTGCAGAGGCCATTGACCTTACCCACTCAACTGACTAAGGAAATTTTATAGACAGGCTAGACATACACCAAGTGCCCATCAGAAAGTTGCGCAATTTTCCCAGTTAGTCATATGGGCGGTCGATTGACTGCTCATCCAAGAAATTGCATAGTTTTAAGGAGTATACCTTCTGTTGTCCAACAGTCCACTCATCATAGAAATTGCACAGAGATGGTCAGCAAACTGAATTCCTAGCTTCAGTGCAATTTTCCCACCAACAGCTCCTTGCAAAAAACTATGAGTTCCCTCTAGGAATTGTGTAGTTTCTACTGCCAGTGGCTGAGTAGCCAACTGGCAGTTCCCTCTGGGAATTGTGTAGTTTTGGCTACTAGTGACGCTATTAGCCAACTAGAAGTTCCCTCTGGGAATTGCGTAGTTTTGGCTACCAGTGAAACAATAGCCAACTAGTAGTTCCCTCTGGGAATTCAGCAATTCTGGCTGCTAGTATCCTGGGAAATTCCCCTAGAAAACTGCAATCCTTGCCTGCTGACCCTTCATGTAGCTCGGCCTATTCCTCTGGAAAATTATGCAAATTTGGTTATCCAACCTCGATTGTTCGTTCTAGAAAATGCATAGAGAGTACCTGCCTTTCCCTCCTGCAGCCTAGACTGTCCCTCCCAAAATTTGCGCAATTTTTCCTCCCAACCGAGTTAGTTCTCATAGGCAGTCATTATCGACTCTGATTTCTCGTCTCCATCTCTTTGTGACTCTTACACAGTTTTCATCTGCAATGCCTACAACCATCATCCCACATCACAGCCTTGCTACCTCTCCTGGTCACCTGCATCCAAATGATCATGTGTCATGGTAGACTAGGAGGTATTTGATTTGATGTCGTCTCATCATGAGTGACTTCAGGTATAGGTACACCAACAAAAATGGTAAGATGACGATTGGGATGAAAGAAGGGAGCACATGCAAAAGGACAAGTTCACCAACAAACGAACGAACAAAGCATGTGAAGCAGATGAATGTGACGAACATGCACCTTCGTGAATATATGAGCCTGTCAAGCCTCCTAGCATGCAAGCAAGGAACACTATGTTAAATCTTCATCAAGCGAACCAAGGACCATTGAAGACTCTGCGCACTTAGCCATGCGGAGGTGAAGCTATGATACACCATGAAGACATCCATCACCCAAAAAACATTGTAGCTCGACATGCACTCCAATAGCAACGTGAATGCACCGACACTATCATGTCAAGTCATGTTGAGTCATGTAATGAGTCATGTCATCCACATCTCCACTATGGGCTTGTTTTCAATCAATGTGATGTAACATGGAAGTCCAAGAGACCCTCTTATTGAACAAAGATTCATGTAAGTTGAAAGGTCATGGAAGTTGAACGGTCATGATGGTAGTCAAACAACCACAAGGGTCAGTTTCACCCTTGGCTATAAATACGCCCCTCATTTGTACATGTAAGGAATTTTCACCTCAGCTCCTCCCACATAGCCAAGAGAGTCTATAATCTTTTCTTTGAGGATTAAGTAGTGGCTCGAACGCCCCACTTATGGGGTTAGGGATGTATGGTGTAATGATGTGTCTTGGAACTTATGCTTGATTCTGAAGCCTATTAACAGGTCAACACGTTGTCACACATGTATTGTAATTGTTGTAAGACTGATCTTTTAAAACTTGTAATGCGTGTTGCTTTAACCTATGTTCTACATATGAATTGTTTCATTTGTTGTAATGCATAATCTATTAATGGAAATGTATTGTATATGTTGATAATGATGTTCCGTCCCTGTCGACTGCTCTACTAGACATCAGAAAAACCTTTGACATGAACCTTGCTGTAACAACTGTTTCACTCATTCGGACTGATATGTGAATGTTGTGCATGTTATCTTACCTTGTATGTTGTGACTGCTGCATCCGTGTGGACTACTCCACCGGAAGTTGTGTATGTCCTGTTGTTTTTTGTATTCCCATATGAGTTGGGACTTATCCCTTTCAACCTAGAACTCACCTTCACCCTCTTCCCCTCATATTGAAAGAACCATTGATACAAGTACACTTACACTCACCAGGCACATGAACCTCACTTCCCAAAGATAAAGCATACCACTCTCCTATGCTGATAAGCAAGAGTTAAGGAAAATCCTTAAGACAATGGAAACCGATGTTGAAAATAGAAACAAGAAATGCTAAAGATAGAAGTGCTAAAAATAGCACTGCTATAAATAACATTTCGGGATACATTCCAATTTTAGTTAGTCCCTAAACTAAAATTGAGAATTAAAATTCAAATTTGATCTTAGCAGTTGTTTGTAAAATAATTAATTAATTCTTCTTGAGTTAATTATTTTTAGGAAATCAAACATGAATTCCATGTGAAGACATGCAACAATTTATACATTGATTGAGGAAGTTATTGGTGAGCTCCAGTATTGTAGCAATAATGCTACAACTCCTGAGGCTTCCTGTCTCTCATTTTATCAACCCGGTTGTTCGTACAAACTTGGAAGCGACGGTGCTATATGCACAAGTA
>APFE030028592.1:343521-367092 GCA_000404065.3 Pinus taeda
CCACCTTATTGTCTCCTTATCCCTTTTTCGTTGTCTCTTGCTCCCTTTTTAATGCCAAAACCTGGAATCCCAATGCATTAGTCACGTAGATAAAGTGTCTAACCTTCCTCCTACAAACAACATGAATAAACTAAGAAATGCATGCATAAGCAAATAAAGATGAATGGTTTGAGCAAGTAAAATAGGCCAAAATGAGCCCAAATTGTACCAAAATTGGGGCTCATCAGTTATCCCTTGATTAAATGAGATAAGGATGAGTTGTACTTTGAGTTGTAATTAGTTAGCTCAGTTAACTGAGTTAAGTCCAGTTAGACTAGTTCAAATAGTTTGTTGAAATAATTGTGAGTTCAATTAGTTAATGCATGCATGCATGTAACTGTTGCACTTTAAATATACAAATAAGGGAGAAGTTCAAAATTTCAAGTTCCTGATTATAGAATTCAAATTCTTATCACATCTCAAATTTCCCCAATGGCATTCAACGGTTTAAGACTTGAGTATGCCCTTGATGGCAGCTCAAATTATATAGCCTAGAAGGATAACATGGAAGCAGTACTAGAGGACAATGGTCTAAAGGAATTCATTGATAAAGAAGTCCCCAAGCCAGTAGTGGCTAATGCTACATAATTGGCGAAATGGAAGAAATGTGTGGCTAGAGCGAGGAGAATCCTCCTAGAGGGAGTTCGAGACCACATTGTCTCAAGCCTCTATGGGAAGGAGACACCATTTTCAATGTGGAAAACATTGAAAGATCTATATCAGAACAACAACAATCAGAGGAAGCTGGCGCGGAAAGACAAGCTTTGGAAAATCAAATGTGAAAAGGGCGACACATTCTCTACATATATGAACAAGCTAACCACCTGCAGGGATGAGCTTGGAAATGTAGGGATCATGACAACTGATGATGACATGGTGAGTCTTTCTCTCCTTGATCTTCCTAAGAGCTAGCATAGCTACTAAGACTCAATAAATGGAAGAGAGAAACTGCTAGATTGGGAATGACTTTGGTCGGATCTGATGCAGGAGGAGATAAGGAGAAGCACCAAAGATGGATCTTCATCAAAACATGATGATGAAGAAAATCTAGCCTTAGCAAGTAAGGTGAGGAAAGGGAAAGGGAAGGTGTCCCATTCCAAATCTAGTTCTTCCCATGGTGGGAAGAAGTTTGACAAATCGAAAGTGTGATGCTTTCATTGTCATGAGGTGGGCCATTATGCTATGAATTTTCCATAGAAGAAATCCAAGAAGGGATCCTTGAAGGGATTAGATAGTGAGGCACTGGCCTCACAGTTTGAATTGGATTTTTTTCTCATTGCATGCATGGTTTCATCCATGGTAGGATGTGTTTGGTACCTAGACAGTGGAGCCTCTTTCCACATGTCTAGTGACAAGAATCTTTTCAGTACCTTGGAGGAGAAGGATCTCCAGATGCGGATCAAGATGGGTGATGATGGAAAGTACCATGTTTTAGGTGAAGGTACGACTGTGTTTATGAGGGAGCATGGATCTCCTCTCACCCTGACTGATGTAAAGTATGTATTGGGTCTGAAGAAGAATCTTGTGTCTATCGCTATGCTAGAAGACAAGAGCTATGATGTAGTCTTTAGTAAAGGAAATGTATTCCTGACGCATATCGGTACTGGACAGACCAAGAGGATTGGGATTCGAGTAAAGAATCTCTACAAGCTAGAGGTAGATGACTGTGCTGCATTGAGTTCCAAAGCTTAGTTGGTGCAAAGCCAAGATGTTGGCGAGCTATGGCATAGAAGATTGGGCCACTTGCACCATGGGGCCTTAAAGATCATGCAATAGATTTCTACCGGACTACCAAAGGGAAAACTAGAGTAGACAAATACATGCAAAGGTTGTACCTTGGGTAAGTATGTGAAATATTCCTTTCAGGATCAAGATAGTAGAGCAGGGGCAATCCTGAAGTGAGTTCACATAGATGTTTGTGGACCATTCTCTACAGCCTCCACTACTGAACAAAGGTAATATGTTATTTTTATTGATGATTTTTCTCGTAGATGTTGGATCTACTTTATACAAAAGAAGGATCAGACCTTCTTGAGGTTTTGTGAGTTTAAAGCCTTGGTAGAGAAAGAAATTGGAAAGAAAATAAGGGCCTTGTGTAGCGACAATGGTGGAGAGTATGTCTCCCAACAATTTAAGGAATTCTTACTACATAAGGAATTAAACGGGAGTTGACAGCACCCCATAACCCACAACAAAATGGAGTGGCCAAAAGTAAGAACAGATTGATTGTGGGTGCAGCTCGAGTGATTTTGCATGACCAAAGCCTACCACTTCATTTGTGGGCTGAGGCATACAATACAACAGTATACTTGTAGAACAAAAGCTCGCATTGTATACTCGAAATGAAGAAACCTATGGAGGCCTTCTCTGGGAAGTGACCAAATGTGAGTCACTTCAGGATCTTTGGATCATCGGTTTATTGCCATGTGACCAAAGATGCTCAGAAGAAGCTAGATCCAATAGCTGAGTTGGGGTACACTAATACACCCCACAACTATCGAGTGTTCCTCCCTGCTAGTCACAAATCAATGGTACGCAGAGATTTGAAGTTCGACAAGCAGAAAGCTATACGAGTATCACTTGAGAGGGAGCTCAATTTTCATGCAGAGGAGGAACTTTCAGTTCCTAAGCAGGAGGAGCTTCAGATTGATGTGGAGCAGCCACATGTAAAGGATCCGAGAGTGGAGACATCCACTCATGTTGAGTCTTCCAGAGATGGGTGGAAACGCTCAAGGTAAGTTGACAGGTTGATCCTGGATATGCAAGATAATGTGGGACAACCATCTTCTTAGTGCAGACAGAGGAGGTCACCCAAGCGGTACACTAGTTACATGGCCCTAGTTGGGGAGTGTGTAGAGACAAAACCTTCTTCATTCGAGGAAGCAATGTAGCAACTAGTCTGGGTTGATGCAATAGTAGAGGAGTAGGACTCTATCATTCGGAATAGTGTGTGGGATGCTGTCCCAAGACCTCAAGACAAGTCAATGGTGAGTTCCCGATTGCTTTACAAGGTAAAGCAGGCAACTGATGGCAGTGTTGAGAAACATAAGGCAAGGTTTGTTTCCCATGGTTTCTCACAGGTCGAGGGGATCGACTATGATGAGACCTTTGCTCCTATAGCAAGGTACTCAACTATCAGATCGATGTTGGCACTATGAGCTTAGATGGGTTGGAAGATGCATCAGATGGATGTGAAGACAACATTCCTCAATGGGAAGATTGAGGAAGAGGTGTACATTGAGCAACCAGAAGGTTTTGAGACCTTCAATCGTGAGTCGCATGTGTGTCAACTCAAGAGGGCTTTTTATGGGCTGAAGCAAGCACCTCATGCTTGGTACACTAGGATCGACAACTATTTCACCGGGTTGGGCTTCACTAAGAGTGAAGCAGATGTGAACCTTTAGCAAATCATGGTAGAAGGTAAGCCATTGATCATTGTTCTTTATGTGGATGATCTGAGTTCGATATGAAATACATGGGTCTTATTCACTACTTTCTACGCATGGAAGTGCAACAGAAATATGGGGAAGTATTTGTGTCTCAAGGTAAGTATGCCAATGAGATACTCAGGTGCTTCCACATGGATAAGTGCAAGCCCATGCAGACTCCTCTAGCTGGCATCTGGAGGAAGGAGGATGCTACTTCAGGTGAGGTAGTAGCTGCTATTGTTTATTGGTGGCTGGTGGGCTCATTGATGTATCTAGTGAACACACAACCAGACTTATGCTTTGCGGTGAACCAACTGAGTCAAGCTATGGTTCAGCCTACAAAGTTGTTTTGGAAGGCAGTGAATCATGTGCTTAGATACCTCAGAGGCACATCTCAGTATGGATTGTGGTACAGATGGACAGAGGGAGTGAAGCTTCAGGGCTTTGTAGATGCAGATTGGGCAGAGAGTCCATCAGACTGGAAGAGCGCATCTGGAGGAATCTTCAACCTTGGTTCAACTGTAGTTTCCTAGTACAACAGGAAACAGAGGTCAGTTAAACTTAGCTCCGTAAAGGCTGAATACATGGCTGCCAGCCAGGCATCATGTGAGGCCATTTGGATGCAGAAGATTCTAGTGGGATTGTTTGGTCAGAGGATGGATCCAACTGTGATCTACTGCAATAATCAAAGTTGTATCAAACTCTCTGAGAATCCAGTATTTCATGATAGGTCCAAGCACATTGATATCTGGTACCATCATCTTCAAGACTGTGTGGTGAAGAGGATCATGTTGTTGCTGTATGTTTTGACCGAGGAACAGGATGCATATATTTTGACTAAGGTATTGTCAAAATGCAAGTTCCAATTCCATAGAGATAGGATTGGGGTGACTGATAATCCCTTTCTTTTTTAGAGGGAGTGTTGAAAATAACAACAAGAAATGCTAAAAATAGCACTACTATAAATAACATTTCGGGATACATTCTAATTTTAGTTAGTCCCTAAACTAAAATTGAGAATTAAAATTCGAATTTGATCTTAGCAGCTGTTTGTAAAATAATTAACTAATTCATCTTGAGTTAATTAGTTGTAGGGAATCAAACATGAAGTCTATGTGAAGACAAGTAATAGTTTCTCCATTGATTGAGAAATTTATCCCTTGATTAAAGGAGATGAAGATGAGTTGTAATTAGTTAGCTCAGTTAACTAAGTTAAGTCCATTTAGATTAATTCAAATAGTTTGTTAAACTAATTGCGATTTCAGTTAGTTAATGCATGCATGCATGTAATTGTTGCACTTCAGATAATTGAATATTCTCTCATAAATAACTCACGCATGTCAGTTCAGTCAGAGACCCAGTTGAGATCAGATGATGGGATAGTGTACTATTAGTTGTAGGAATATTCCATGGAGGATATCTCATGCATGTAGAAAGAATTCATTCCTTGGAGATTACACAGTTACTTTTGAGTTTGATGAGTGTGTGATGAGGCCAATTCACATAGGTGGTAGCATTAGACCCCAAGAGAAACTGCACAAGGAAATAGGAGGCTTGGAGGGCTGAGGGAAGGCATATGTTGTGTCTATTCAGTCTGTGAGTAGTATTATCAGATTGTACTGAGAGCAGGATAGCTTGTTAGCTAATGCTTTGTGTAATCTAGACATATTTTCCACTTGTATGATAATACAGAGATTAGGGTTTTTAGCTGAGGCTTTCCCCAGAGTATTCTTCTGTGTTCATGTGTGATTGATTTCTCATTCTCTATTATATGTGTTCTATTTGATCTTGCTCAAAATCGATTAAGATTCTGCAAGTTTTTTTGTAGAAGTAGATCAAGTATTTTTCTTTAGTATATTGCATTATCAGGTGATCTACAGTGAGAATTTCTACAACCGAGCCATCATACCAGATGGGACTCCCACACCAAATGGTGTGAGGTCTACTTGGGACTTAACATTGTGGTGATCCCCTGAATGTTGGTGGGTCCAACACCATCAACAAAACCATACATTCAAGCACAATATTAACAATATTACAGGCCTATAGCTATCACATTCAAGGCGATACGAACTTTGGCCACAAACCCCTTAGTTGAACATCAAATAATCATACCCACATATAATGCTACCACTGAGTGCATAAAACACTCATATAGATGGATGTATTTATGTATCTCATACTCAAATAATATTAGTGCAAGACTACAACAACAAAGGACACATGCATCAGAGTTTCACCAACCCAATCACACTGAATGATGAACCATTCATACAATAAATACAAAACGAACTTAACAGTTCAACATGAACTCAATAATTGGGAATGCATTTACAACACCTACCTGAAATTGATATTATAGTTTGCAACTAAGATCAAGACTGAAACTCTCCACCCAACCATAGACAGTTGTAGTTAAGTCTTACTTGCAACTATCACCCCCGATCCAAATTCCAAAGCTTGAGGTGGGGTTATTTTAAGTGCTTTCAATCAACCAAAATAGCTGAAACATGATGTCACAAGGCCATGCTACCTTCATCCACCAACTAAAATTGTTATAACTCACATTGGTCATGCATATTCCTAGTCATGCCAACATATCACAATAAAGATAACTCCATCTCAATTTCAAGAGAAGAGTGTCCACTATAAGGAACTTCATTAGTGGTTAAGTTGTTTATAGGTAAATAAATCACTATTAGGGGTGTTTCCTCAGTGAGTCAAGCACGATAGCATTAACCCTAGGGAAACTCTTGGTGGTTCATGAACCCTCACAAGCACCTGAGTGATCCTTTCCAGTCCAATAGGTTCATGAAACCAAAAGCCTCCAGTGGGTTCTTCAGCCTTACAAGTAAGACATGCTCCTTGAAAAAACCACCCACAAGCCTCCCTTAGAGGGTTCCTTAGCTAGTGCCCCCTTTCCCCCAGGGCTCAAATTAATGTTAAATTTTAATTTCCTCCCCTTTGGCTCTCTCTACATTTTTACATAACATATCTAAATGTTGTGTTCTCTGAAAATTCCTTCTCTCCCATTTGTGAGTGAACGATAGCATGTATGAGTTGATGTATGAAAAACATGTCCTCATTCCTCCTCCAAAAATAGACTAACTGCCTTTGCTTACCATGATTTGCACAACAATCCATAACCTAATAGCGCAACCCATGATACTCTTTAATTTGTGTCCTTTATTTTCTTATTGTTTGAGATAAAGGACCCTTGGACCAATACTTCCTCTTTCTATTAAATTCAATGCACAATCAACACATTTAATTCTTTTAGCCAACCAGAATTTGATATTAAAAAAAAACCATTTCCTCAAGCAACCTCCTACCTAAAGCAATGAAATGTTTGTCCCTTTGTCATGAGTTGTCTCCAATCCAAGATGCATAAAGGTTATAGTTGAAACTCTCCCTTTGGTTCCACGTGTAACACAGTCCAATCAATAACATGCTAAGTATCATTTACATATCTTTTAAGCAGTGAAACATGGAAAACATATTGGAATTTTACTAGTGGTGTTAAGGATAATCTTTAGGCCATTGGTCCAATCCTTTCAATTATCTCAAAAGGCCCATAGAACCATGGTACCAACTTGGCACATCAAACAATCTTCAAGGATATTTTCTATGGTTTAACTCTCAAGTAAATATGTTCCC
Organism: Pinus taeda; assembly: GCA_000404065.3. NCBI lineage: Eukaryota > Viridiplantae > Streptophyta > Pinopsida > Pinales > Pinaceae > Pinus > Pinus taeda. Next base: position 350,646 of record APFE030028592.1, read on the forward strand.
CAAAATGAACCTCCTTATGCACCCTAAGTTGATTTGCATAGCTCTTTATGTTGTCTTGTTCCACTAGTAAATTCTTCTTAATAGTTTTCATACACTGCTCCATTTCCTTTAGCATATCAGGTCCAATAAGGACCTTGTTAACTGGATCACTCTAGGTAATAGTATTATTTCAACTCCTTCCGTAAAGTTCCTTGAATGGTCTCACCTTTATAGGTTCCTGGTATCCATTGTTGTACAAAAATTTGACAAGTGTGAGATATGTGTCCTACTTCTTTAACTGGTGCATCACATACATCCTCACCATGTCTTCTACGATTCTATTGCCCACAGGCTTTTGGATGATAAGGTGTATTCAGTTCTGATCCATTCCCCAATCCTGCAAATAGATCCTTCCAAAATATGGAAGTAAACTTGGCATCTCTATCTGAAACGATATTCTTGGAAACTCCATGCAATGTCACAATCTCCCTTATCAATATTTGAGCCACTTCACTAGCTGAATTGGTGGACTTGACTACTACAAAATGTGCCACTTTGCTCAACTTTTCAATGAACACCATAATAGAATCATGTCTCCTAGAGGTTCTTAGTAAACTAGTGATGAAATCCATGGATATCACTTCCCACTTCCATTCTGGAATAGGAATGGGTTGTAATAAACCTGCTAGATGTTTACATTCAACCTTCACCTCCTAACATTCCATGCACTTAACAACAAAATCGACCACTTCTCTTTTCAAATTAGGCCAATAATAAAACTTCTTGATGGTTATGAGAGTCTTTTGGTATCCTAGGTGGCTAGAATATGACTTCGCATGAAATTCTCTCATTAGGAGTCTCTTCAAATCTTCATTCTTCGACACATAGCTTCTAGCTTAAATCTAACTAGCCCATCATATGAAAGTAGATATTCCTCATCCTCTCCACCCTCATGTTGTAGTTTTTCCTCTATTTGTTGGTATTTCTCATCATGTTTTCCTGCAATTTTGAACCATTTTCCTAGGTCCATCCCATAAAAAATTATGGTTACCACATTATGCATATGAATCCTTCTACTAAGTGCATTGGTAACACCATTTTCCTTACCCTTGATATACTTGATCTCAAAGTCAAACTCATTAAGTGTGGCCAGCCACCTGGCTTGTCTTACATTCAACTTAAGCTCCTAAAATAGATACTTGAGTCTTCCATGGTTTATCATGAGCATGAACCTTTTGTCGAGGAGGTAATTCCTCTACATCTTCAATGAATGGACAATGGTAGCTAACTCTAAATCATGAGTCACATAGTTAGCTTCATTCTAATTTAATTTATGAAAATCATAGAAAGCTACCTGGCCTTTCTACCTCATAAACCATTGATACCTTCCTTACAGGCATTTGTAAATACCATGAAATCATTATCTAGATCTTAAATTCTCAACGTTGGTGCATTAGTGAACAACTGCTTCAACTGCTCAAAGCTTATTATAAATTCAACTATCCACTCAAATTTCTTTCCTTTCATTTGAAATGATTTGATAAGATGGCCTGTATTGGAAAATTTTCTAATTAATATCCTATATTATCCTACCAACCCCATGAATGATATGATTTCACTCACATTCTTCAGTTTTGGCCACTCCATGATGGCCTTGATCTTTTCTAGATCAACTGATATCCCATCCTTGGAGACAATGTGCCCTAAATAATGTATCGCATCCATTTAATTCAATTGGGAAAGCCTTAACCCAATATTCAACCCTCTCCTATGTTCTTGTGTCTAATGAAAGTAGCTAGGATTCCTCATGTGGTTCTTCATTTAAATGGAACCAGTCCACCACATCTCCTACAATGTACGCTTCTTGTACGTTGTACAACATTGGGTGTGTTTGTGCTGTGGGAAATCCTTCATCAATTTGTTTTCACCACATGTCCAACACTTATATGGACTCTTCCCATGACTCTTGGCTCTTTCTTTAGAAAAAATTTCATTTCCTATAATGTTGAACCTTCGTTGAAACTCTTGATTAGTAGGAGTAGTATGCAATTCCTTAATCATTTTATGCCTCTTTCCCTTGAATTTCTAATTTATTTTAGACTTCCAATTAGGTTTAAACTCTAACCTGCGCTTGGATTGAGCATAACAGTTTTTTGGCTTTTTAATGGCATTATTTAATGTCTGAGGTTAATGGATCTCAATTCGATCTCTAAATGATAGAGGAAACCAAAGAATAAACCTCTAAATTGTTTCATTCTCATCTTTAATATATGGCACATATCTCAGCAACTCCAGGAATTTGGTGATATATTCCTCATTTGACATTTGTCCCATCCTTAGTTCATAAAATTCATTTGCTTTGTTGTAATAGTAGTTGTTTGATAAATACTTCTCTATAAAGAGCCTTTCAAATTTATATCAATTTAATCCCTCTTTAGTTATGCCCCTTTACTTCTTCAAATCCTCTCACCATATGTATTTTTTTCCTTTCATGCTATAGGTGGTTACCTTTCTTTAATTTTCTCAGAATAGTTATGGATTCTGAAGAACTTCTTCCTTCCAAGTAGCCACGCTTCTGCATCTTCAGATGTTTTCATCTCTCCATCAAATGTGGGTTGTTCAGACTTCTTAAAATACTTCGGAATATGGTCCCTCACTCTCTTTCTCTTATGGTGATGATGATGATGGGGATGATATCTGCTAGTAGTAGAATGAGAAGGTCTACGAGAGTGATGTCCATGAGTGCTAGTTATTCTCTCTCGGGTGCTTAATAATGCATTCCCTCCCACTGTGTCTTCACTTTCTCTTATGTGCCTCTTCCTAAGCCTTCTACCATCTTCCCCATTTATTCTCTCTTTATATGCAAAAGGGCTCTTCCTATCTCTATGACTATACCCTAGCTCATATTTCCTCTATCTCTACAAATATGAGAGGATTTGTAGTATTGGCTGCATTTACCTCAACTTATTTTTCCTAGGCCCTTACCAACCTTTCATTATCATCCTTACATCTCTTGATCACGACACTTAGGCTCCTCAAGGTAGCCATCGAGTTAGGCGAGTTTGGCCCTCTCGCTTGGCCGAATGTTCTTTCTTCTTCATTTGTCCTTGCTTCCTCATATCGTTGCAATTTATCAGAGCTATATTGCACCATTCCTATCCTCACTCTTTTTGTTTCTCACTATCTTTTGTTGCTTGTGATCTGTTCTCATTCACATGCGATGTTAGTTACATCACAATATAATTAAGTGACAAAATCATGCCCTCAATCATTTTGTTGTGGAGATGCTACAGTAAGTTAGTTCTAACAAATGATTATGTTACCACATTGATATCACTCAAACATAATTTATGAGGATCACAACCTATGCCTACATAGCCAACAAGTTATATCAACCAATACAACTATTAGTACCATATTGCATAATCAAATCACAATGAAATCATATCGTCCTAGTGTGACATCAATCATTTAAGACTAGATTTTAACACTTAAACATTTTTTTAGTTAATTTATAAAAATCATTGTGAAACCCTTGCTCTGTTAACCTTGTAACAAAGTACTGACTTATTTTTCCCATTAAAGATCCCATCTAGTCCAAGTGTTGAAGTTGGATACTCTGAGACCACTATGTAACACAACCCCTCCTAAGTCCCACCAAAACACATATTAGAAGCAAGTGGTCCCTATATTGACCCGAGATCCAAGATATCATTATGGAAATGAGGTCTAAAATTTATATCCTTTTTAACTTCCTTAAAACTTCACATGGATTATTTCATTGCATTTGTCTCTTTGAGATGATTATAGTGATATAAATTTTATCTCAATTTGACTTATGGATCAAGAGATATGATCATTTCAACATGAGTGAATCAAACATTTCCACATCATCACCTTGCGACATGACGCCCACATGGCCATCCTGACCAACCTCCCGACGCCACTTGGCATTGGTGTAACAGCTACTAACCCATTTATGGTTAAGTGTTCACACACACACACACACACACACACACACACACACACACACACACCACCAATCCCTTTACAATGGCCATGTTTAATTTATATAACCATATACATGTTTTATTAATAGAATGTTAATTATCAACAACATTCCCATCTCTCAGATTCGTTACCCTAACCCTTTTCCCCTTCCACTTTCATGAGATACTCTAGGGATGGACATCCAAATGAACCTGTATGGGGGGTTCATGCTACACCAATAAGAGGATAGTCTGGATCACATGTATGCCATTATCTCCTAGTGTTACACCACCCTGCTCCCTTTGAAATGTACCTCACCTTTGAACTATGGTGGGCCTACTATTATCACCAAAAAATAATCACCTAACCATTTCTAACTAGGTGGATCAAAATACACCATGTAGGATTAATTTTACCATAGTAAAATCACTTTGACCATGGGAAATAATTTGGTAAACCATTTTTATTGAATTATTTCTGATTAGAATTTAAAAAACCCCATGATAATAAAAAAATCATTATTTATTTCATTTTCTCTAGGAATAATTATTAAATCATTATTTGATAATTATTACTTGTCACATTTGAATTAATCACCCAAGAATAATTAAATAAATAATTATTTATATTATTCCTTAATTCTATTATTAGAATAATTGTTAAATCACTATTTAATAATTATTTCAATTTCTCACCATTCTTAATCCTCACAAAATAATTAATAAATCATTTTATTTTTTAAATATTTCTAAATCAATATGTTTGACCATTTTGAATACCTTTTCCCTCTCCAAAAAATATAATAAAGTATTCCTAATAGTTAGATCTTGATTTGGTCAATATTATTTTATTATTCTCGATTTTTGAGATCAACCTAATACTTTGTTATAAATAAGAGGTTTTCCCATTCATTCTTCGCCGCGATTATTATCATCGTCACCACTATAGTCTTCTTTCGTTTGAACTCCTACTTGAGTTTTACACACTATTTTGGGTTTTTCACATGCTGAGAGAGAGAATCGATTACAAAAGCATCAAGGACACCAAATGGCCCGTCCCACGGAGGGGGATTTGCAAACCCTTTTATATATATCCTTCACCAAGTGTTATCAATAAATATTACTATTCATTTAAAAGTCTTTCCATATTGGGTTATTACATTAGATTTATATTCTTGTTTGATATTTATAGTCACATCTATCTTTTTATTGCATTTTTTTCTTGTTTTATTATTGCATATTTGAAGTATAAGAAATAAAAAATTATTGTTACAGTCACTTTTCACCAGTGACTTAAGCGAAGTGTTTTTGGTACACCCTCCAAGAAACTTCATACTAACAAATGGCGACTCCACTGGGTCTTTAGCTACATTTGTCATAAAAAATTGGTGAATCCACTGGTGTAGTAATTCAGTTCCTGGGTGACTGAAGTTTTAGTAATTTTGAAGGTTTTATATAGCTATTTAAATCCTCTCAATTTCTATTTATATTTTTCTTTCCTTTTTTGTCAAATTTTCAAATTCTAGTTCTTTCTGTAAGTCATAGGTACCAACCGAGTAGGAGATGACAAAATATGTGCAAGATCCATTGACCGAGACTCCCAGAAGAAAAATTCACATTTAAGTCCCAGATCTGTGTTCGAGAGCACACTTTTTGGCCAGATATCTGCATTTTCCACTTTTTCCAAGTTACTACATGCATTTTGGATTTTTTTTTAGAATCTTTGAGAAAATTTTCGGACTTGCCAAGAGTTTCGTGTGTGGATTGGGAAGGGTTTCTTATCTCTATTTTAGTATCCCCTAGGCCTATATTCTCTTAGGTTTTCTCTTTAAGGAAGGAAAAATCCCCCTAGGTTTTAAAGTACACCTCCACCTTTCCACGAAGAGATTGTTTGGGTGAGAAGTCTAGGGTTTAATCATTTTCAGCGACTTTTCAAAGTCTGATCCATTACTTTACAATACTTTTGGATAGGTTTATTTCACCATTTCTCTCTTAAGAGTCTAGGTTCTTCCTTTCCCCCTTATGATCCCCTTGAGCATCCTAAGTTTTGGAGCTTCATACCTATCCTTTCCAGCATTTGTCACTTCTGATTTTTATTATGTGTCTACACCATTTACAGTAGATTAGTTCCTCTAGATTTCAGTCCATTTGAAATTAGGTCTTTTAGGCCTTTCATGTGTCTTTGAGTAGCTTTTTTTCCTTCTCTTGCTTAGATCGTTGATAACCTTTTTTGGTTTGGGTTTTCATGTGCTTAATTGGTTGTTTTTTTTTCTTTCCTTTTCAACATTATTTATAGTATTTCAACACTTTATTTTCAGTAGCACATGGAATCATAAAACATGCTCAATTAACTCATCCGCTTGACACCTAATTTTCAAAAACTCACTCCCTAAGTGATCGTGAGCTTGGTTAACACCACTAAGACAAGAATTGAAACACTACACCTTAAGAATTTAACATACATAGATTTATTCCACTTGGGCAATGGACAAACAATATCTATAGTTTATTTGTAGGATCGGTGGGATAGGCTTCCAATAATAGTCATCGATCTCTTACATTGATACATATAAGTTGACATATTAGGGAGCTTAAATTACTTCATCATCCCATGGTCCAAAGCCAGAATCAATCAGAACTCGATTCAGAGGGGGTTAGGCTAGGTCATTATGCAAGTGGTTCTCCTCGGGGCTACCCAACCTGCGGTAGGGAATCTCATGCAATGGTTGATCACCAGGAAGCTCAAGAATCAACCATCCCCATGGGATGAAGGTAACCATAGTGACCAATCTTAGGAAAAAAACCCTATAGGACTGACTGTGGGAAGCAGTTGGTTCTCTATCCTATCTTTCTCTGGAGAACTCTTCTTATGAGGATCAGAATAAATTAAGTAAGAATTTCTTTGGAAGGTCATATAAAAAAATATATTTAGTGTTTTTCGAGGATTTATACCACCTATAGGCTAGATGTATTTTTATTTTATAGGACGTGCTTTCTTTTATTAGAGTAGAATAATTAATATAGTTAATTTACACTTGGCACCACTACACTGGGTGTTTGCTTGCTACTCGTTTTCTCCTATCATCACCCTTTAGTCAGTAAGGTCATCATTGTCTTGACAACATTGCACCCCCTAGGCATTTGTCATAGATAATTCTAGGAATTCACCCTTAGTTTTTGTTAGCACATATTACTCCTCCTTGTCGAGATAGATTCCATCCTCCTAGTCATCCGTCGAGTCTTCATTCCGACTCTAGTTATATTGATTCCTCTAGTTATATCTTTGATTCTGAATCTTCTTAACCTCGTATTGTCACCATGTAAGGCACCAACATGGGTATAGGAAACCAAGGTCATAACCTAGGTACAAACCAAGCTAACCCCACGAGCATAACCTCCACCGGTATGGTCACTCCTACACCATTGCTTCCTTTTAATGCTAGTTTGAGTCTCCCCGATCTCAGCCAGCTCATCAACATCCCTCTTCTCTATGACCCAATTGGATAGCTATGCCTACTAAGCTTCCTTCTAACATCCCTAAGTTTTAATTTCATACCAGAGAAGATCCCATAAATCATGTTCACTCATTCCACATGTGGTGTTCATCCAATTCTATCACCAAAGACTCCATCCATCCTCACCTTTTCTAATGCTCTCTAATTGGAGATGTTGTTAAGTGGTATGTCAATCAATCGAGATAAACTCATTCCAATTTTGTGAATCTTTCCAAACAATTTATATCCTATTTCTAGTTACCTCTCCGTTATGACATTATTACTGAACTATTGACTTCTTTCCATTAAACATTTTCCACTCACCTATCTTACCATGTTCACAAATGGTGTAGAAGGAGGAGTATATGTAAAGCTCATGAATTCGAAGATCGTGTCTATATGTATTGGTTCCTTAGATCTATTTTGGCTCCCATTACTAAATATGTTGCTTCTCAATTCCCCCAATTTGAGGAAGATGTGCTCCAAGTAGCCTTGAAATTTGACTTGATCTATGCCCAATTAGGTTATTTTTATATTGTCATTCCTGATCTACCACAACCTGGTGCTGATAATGCACTGAAGACATATCATGTCACTGATGGTATCATTGGATCCATTTAACACCCTCAACCTCAACCATATGCTTCACCTCTGATAAGTTATGGTCAACCCCAGGGGGGACTAGTTCCTTTTACATCTATCCCTCCCCTAATATTTCACATGGAAACTTGTTTCCAGGTCCCAACATGTCATATGAATATACCCATCCACATAATCATATTTTAGGGCCAGCTTTTCTCCACCTATCTATCCTAATGTTTCCTCATCTCCTTACTATCCATATGCACCACCTAGTGCTCCAGCCCCACTTGCAACAGTTCCCTAGCCCCCCATGCATCCTCCACCTCTACCATAACAAGAAATTCTTCCACAAGGTCAAGTGTATGCTCATCAGAGAGCAACTAATCCCTCTAATCCTAAGAAAAGGAACAACAAGAAAGGTAACTAGAACCAACAATCTCATGGTAATCAGAGTAACCAAGGTCCACCACCTAATGCACCTCAGGGAAACTAGCCTAAACCTGTAACCCATCAACTGGGCAGACAACCCAAAAAAATAAGGCTCTTCATATGAAAAAATATTGTGCCTCGTGTGGCTTATATGGCCATTATACTCATCAATTTCCCCTTTTACCTCAGATGCTTTAAGTATGAAAAGCTCAAGAAGTTGCTTCTAGAGGACACCAGCCCCTGGCTCCTCCTCCTCCTACTACTTCATTTTAACTAGTTGTGCTTACCAATCCTTTTCCTCACTAAGGATATTTGACTACTCAACCTACACAAGATCATGCAAATCCCCCACCCCCACCATCCGATCACAATGATTATCATATTCTTAAGATGAATTCTGATGAAGTTAATACTCAACAAGTCAAACTTCAAACTCAATCACAACAATATTACAAGCCACCTTCTAAGTCAGAAACTAAGTACCAACCTCAAGTTTCCACTGAGCCTCTCTCATCATCAAATGGTACCTTACAGATCCCTCCACTTAAGGTAGTGGTTATCCCCAAGATCCCCAAAGATCCATTACATCGAAACTTTGCTTTTGCTAAAGTTACCCATCCCTATAACATAGTAGATGACTTAGTGTAGTCTCCTTTTTCCATGTTAACACTGGAAGTCCTCCATACATTCCCATCCCAATGGACATATCTACTCTCTACTTTAGGTGTTGTGGATACTTCTGACGATCGTATGATTATCTTTGACATTGAAAAATAGGAACATCCCCCACTCCCTTCATATGTTGCATTTAAAATACCAATCTCCATAAGAAACACCACTATTTAGTGGTGTATCATAGACTAAGGTGCTACATCTTGTGTAATGGAAGCTAGTATTTGGAAGCAACTTGGTTCACCTGACCTGACCCCTTGCACCATCACTCTTTGTGCTTGGGATGGCCATCCCTCTCATCCCCTTGGATTATATCGCAACTGTCCCATTACTATTTCTAGAAAGGCTGTCTCTATTAACATCTAGGTCATCGATGCCCCATTATATTATAACATCCTCTTGGGTCATAGTTAAACCTATGCCATGTCAGTTGTTGCATCTTTCTTTTTCTGTAAGATGTGCTTCCCTCATAATGGAAATATCGTCACTATAGATCATCTGATGTACTATGATCCTAAGTCTTAGACTTGACCTCAATCCACTATTGCATCAACGACTAGAAATAATACTATCGTGTCCCTCACCAATGTCTCTTGTAGGGTCTCCAAATATTCCACCTTTCTTGGTACTTATTATGGTCTACCACCTACTCCTTTGGAGCCTAGCTCATCTAGTGTTTGCATGCTCCAAGCATCACGAGCTACCCATAAGTGATCTGGTATGCCTTCATAGTAGCCATCACCTCTGCAACTTGCTATTTCCTAACTTAACCCAGCCTTCAGGTATTACTCCTCAAGGTCCTCTTCCTTCTATTGGTATCGCTCCTAGTCCTTTTGGGCCTGGAACCATTCCCTCGAATCTTAACAATATCGGACCCTAGTTCCCCTAGGTCATTACCCTTCTGGTCAATTATCGTTCTTATTTCCACCCCTGGGATTTTTTTCTACACTTGTAATGGCTATGTTGAGTTTACCTAACATTACCTTTGGGATCCCAGACTGGTACATTGATCCTCCCACAAAAACTCCCCCTGATCAACTCAAACCCTACACAAATTTCACCCCTGTTCAACCTGTCGTTACTACCCCTTACTTTGATTCAGTTTCTCAACAACCTAAACAATAAACTACTCCTATTGTGAAAGCATCTGGTGAGGGGGGAAATCCCAGAAAAAGGGAACCAAAGATAAGGCACCCCAACCAACTCCAGCTCCTACTAAGCTGTCAAAGCCTACTCCTCCTTGTGCTTTGTGTGATGTTGTTGGTCATGCCATGAATAACTCTCTTGAACTCCCTCATATCAAGAATTTGGTCTCTAATATCTTTCTTGATTATAACATTCTTGAGGTCCATGCCACCTTACCTAAGTTAGCTATGAATAACAGATCATTATTTACGAATCACCCCTATGCTTTGTATGATAATTATGTCCATTATTCCCATATCCCCTCCTCAAATAATTTCATGATACACTTCAAGTTATTCACTAATTAGAGTTCGCTCGTAGTGATTCCACCTCTCCTCTACCGACAAGTTCTAGTTCGACTCCTATGCTAGAGCAGGAGGTCTCTGAACCACCCATCATGATCCCTCCCCCTGATGTCGAGGTGATAGATAGTACTGCTCTTATTCTCTACTTGTCTTCATCCATGGTATTGATAAATTGGGACTCTCTAGATGTCTCCTATTGTGCTTTTGTTCAACCTTCTTTGGCGAACACTTCGGTCTCAACATTGGTATATGTCACATGTACTACTCACCTGTCTCCCAACCTTGACGATGTGTACGTGAACCTTGTCTCTCATGAATATGCCTTAGGTAAGTCCTCTTCATCATTTGGTCTCTCTTCCTCCATTCTCCCCATCTTCCATTCTAATGAAGATATCATGGAAGCCATGACCGCCCATGATTATCATTGGGATGATATGCACCATTGTGTGTACTTCCTTCTATAGAAAACACATGACCAATATGTTTTGGAGTCTAAATACTTCATTCATGGTGAAGTATATTGGTTTAAAAATCCCATTCTTGCACCATATGCTTCGAAGAAGGAAATATGGCTAACATTTCCCCACTATCAAAATCAACATTTCGAATAAACTATGGATCGAATAAAATATCATGTTGGGGGAATAATGCACCCTTGAAGAAATTGAAGCTTACACTAAGTTATGCAAAGAAATTTGTGATGTTTTTTCCTAGTCTTATTCTAAAATTCCTGAACTTGATCCCTCCATTGTTAAACATCACATCAACACTTGGCCTGATGTCATCCCTATGCTTCCTAACCCTCGTAATTAACTCTACCTCAAGAAATTTTATCCATATAATTTCCCATTGAAATGCATGTATATTTGTCTTTTTCTTGCATTAGGTAGCTTGCATCCCCTATCATCTCATTTATTGTCTTCTTGCATATTTTAAACGGATCCATCATCCATACCTCATGTCGGTTATGTCGATGGTGTGCGTTGCTTCTCCTAGAATCTAGCCTCGATAGCTTGGGATATTTTTACCCCTTTTTATTTGTTAGTCCACTTTAATGGAATCTTCATTAGATCTGTCACCAATAATCAGGTTGAATATGATGTTGTGATAGGTTTGTTAGCCGATGCCCTTGATTGTCACATCTTTCACCTTCATGTTTTCCTATATTCCTTGCTAGTTTTCATGCAACTGAACGGTGTTTATCATGTGCGTAATCCTATCCTATTTAAAAAATATCTACAAGTTAAGCTTTTGGCACATGAATTTGAATCCATTACATTTAGTCATGTTTCTAGAGCTCAAAATCACTATGTAGATACCATTGGAAATAAAATTCTATATTGGAATTTATCACATGCATATACAAGAAGACATCCATAGCATAAACAAATGGCGAACCACAATCATCACAACATATGCATAACCATATTATGTATCATAATATCCAACATATAGTGTTAGGATTCAACTACTCTAAATACATCCAACATTCTCTTTTTCATGTTATAACAAAACAAAAATGGGGACACACATGTCCCTATGCCTAATCACTATCATATGGAATTTCCCAAGCCAATGGCTCCATCCCACTCGCCTGTAAGTCTCACACTACATGACTAGACATAGCAATGTGCCTCATGATACCTCACCACTCTGAGGGAATACCAATGTACTCATTTGTATATCAATTTTCTAACTCATACTGCACGTGTTTTATCACCCCGGTCAGTAGCATGTCGAACCTACGACGGAGATCCTCCAGTAGAGAATCACTACCTGAGCTTTGTTGTGATGTCAAACCACCTTGATCTGCAACCCCAAGTGTTGTGGCTTGTCTTGTATATCCTGTTGGCTTCACCAGTGCTATATCTACATACCACAAAGTTTAGAAATCAATAACACATGTGCATATTTTTTAAACGTTAAATGCATAAAATATATAACAACTTCCACTTACCATCTAGACCCCATGCACGTCCCGAGGAAGTGGTAAGTCAGGATCCCCTTGATAGTTCATTCCATTATACAAATAGTCATATATGTACAGTGGAATATGGTCCCAATGTGCAGAAAACTCAGGTCAAAACACCCATCTGATTCTCCCTCTTCCATGTCGTCGTAGTAGCTACCCCTAGTAGTGAACCTACACTCTTGTGGGCCCCCATCATGGATTTGTACATGTGGTTAGATGGTTAGGATATTCTCAAAGAAGAATGAGCATAAAACTGTCCCAAATGAACAATTATCATTGGTCCATCTCCTCCATAGCGTCAAATTTTGTTTCAATGATGACAACATCAATTGGACCCATCCATCATAGGTCCATGCTAATACACTCTACACAAGCATCATCTTCCCCCCCATGATGTGATGAAAGGCATGACTACCCAAGATCTACAACATTGGTGCAACTATAGATCATGTCTCAAGCCTCTCTAAGTCACTAATCTAGATGGTTTTGCACTTTGCATGAACACCCGGTACACAATGACAATCCACAAACTATCCTATATGCCTCCCAGGAGGCAGCATTGAATGTATCTCCCCCACCACCCAGAGGGTGGAAATCCTATCAGAAAATATATGTCTTGGATTGTGATCTCGATCATATGCCCCTGTACTACAAAGGCCTTTTGATTTGGGTCCTAATAGCTCACAATCCTCAATAGCAGAGGCTCACCATCCCTCATAAATGGGTTCTCCAAGGACGTCATCGCCCCATATCATGCCAAAACCCCTCTCACTGCTTTGTTCCCCTAAATATTAGCACGAAGAGTTTCCAAATATCTTTCTCACCATGAAACCTTTAGCTTGGCCATACCTATAGCATACCATTATGTTTTGTCAGATCAGAGGAAAATGCACACATTATCAGTTCAAAGCTTCAACTCAATAGAGACCCCCCATCCTGGTTTTCACCTAAGTCGAGAACGCAATTTTCCCCTCAAAACTGTGCTAGATGCATTTATTAGCCCAATTTAATGTGTTTCAAAAGACAACAGGCCCCAAAAGTGTGCTCCAACTGTGAGTAAGAGCATGGGTTTCCACCAGTGAGCTTAAGATCTAATCTGAAAATCCAATCCATCAAAATTGATGAGTAAGGTTAGGCCACCTACCTCCAACTTGCAGATCATGATTTTGATGGTCAATTTTCTGACTATGATCTCCACAAGATTTAGGGCCTTCTCCTCCTCTCCAAATTCTCCAACTTCTCACTATGAAAATGAACTCGATTTGGGGGCATGAAGCACTTTTATACTAAAAACCCTAGTTTTTCGTCACCCATTGCGACAAAATCATAGCTCGGTTTGGTGAACAATCAACACTATTTGAAATTTCTCACCGATTTCTATAATGGGTCTCCCTTTGTTTTTGGTAATGTGACACTTCACTTCACCAAGAATCCATTTTTTCCCTAAGGTCTCACTTTGTCACCTATTGAAATTGAATTTCTTCATTTGAGTGACCTATACATTGGTACCACTTTACCCACGCATTGTTTAACTCGCTTGCTGATTTTCGTCATGAGTAGCCATAATTTACTCATGTTTTTATGGTCCCCTCCAGGCCTCCCCCATGTGGCAGCCTCATCAAGTCACCCTTATTCAGAGCATCTGAGATGAGTCACCCTTGTATCTATGGAGTGTTTTCTGAGTCCTGTTATAGTGTTCCATACACCTTTGCATTACATTCATCCAATCATTCTCATGTTTTGCCTACAACTACACTACTCCATCTTTGAAAATCCTTTGTTTGAGTAATTCACCATCCCCACAGGAATTGAGTCAGTCACTACTAGGTCAACCATACATATGATGCTCTACAATGGAAGTCGTAATTCCACCACTTATCTTGTTTCCTTCCATCATCATCACTGGTGTCAGTCCATTAGTCACTTTACTACAATCCCTCGTGCCTTTGTTGAGGATTCCTCATCGCCTTAACTCTGGTCGGCTCTCTTCTATCGACTTTAGCACATTTATTCTAGAACTGTGGTCTAGAGGGCAGTTTACCTTAGTTCTAGACTTCATCTTTGTTTGGTGCCTTAGATAAAACAAAGGGAATCATGATTTCCATTTGAATTGGTTGTTTCTCATGTGATCGACCCGAACTCATTATCGCACAATTGAGAATCATACACTTGATGGTTCGGTGATCCATATGATTGTACCCGTGATTCTCAGGTGTGTGTGAAATGTTCCAAACCTCATGAGGGGGTGGCCCTTCAGGTAGCCCCCCACATAACCAGATGTTCGCATGTTATGATCCAACCTCATAAGTTGTTTCACAGATTTGATGGGTTCCATTTTAGCCTGTTACAGTGCCCACCGCATGCATGTCTCCTTCAGTTGATCCATTCAGATTATCGAAGCCCTTTCTTGTTTAGCAAGGCTTCTTTGGTTGTGATTCCCCCTCACCATGTTAGCTTGAGGGGCATTATGTGTCATGTAATTAGATGTTATTGCATAAAATCCTGGCCTATGTATTTCTAGGCACATTATGTATATGGGATCGATTGTATTATTTTCTTACCCATTGATGCCAACATATCATGTATCATATACTTTGTATCTCAGTCCCACATTACTAGGCTCACCATTATTCTTTGTACTCAGTTATCTTGATTGGTATGGGTATGCCTCTCCCACTGGATTTGAGATCATGTACTCCATAATAAAAGGATACCTATATCAGTTTAGTAGGTATCAGCCCCTCCATTCCTTCATCCTTCCTTGCAATCTTCAATTGTATCTCTCTCTCTTTCTCTCTCTCTATGAATCCCCGTTGGTGTCTCGTGGAAGTGTACCTACAATGTATTTTTGTCATACGATTTTCTCTTAAAAATCATACATTATGGGGGAATCTATTATCACCAAAAAATGATCATGTAACCATATCTAACTAGGCATATCAAAATACACCATGTAGGATTAATTTTACCATAGTAAAATCACTTTTACCATGGGAAATAATTTAGCAAACCATTTTTATTAAATGACTTCTTATTAAAATTAAAAAACCCCATGAGAATAATTGAATAAATCATTATTTATTTAATTTTCTCTAAGAATAATTATTAAACCATTATTTCATCATTATTCCTTGTCACACTTGACTTAATCACCTAGGAATAATTAAATAAATCACTATTTAGTTATTATTCCTTAATTCTATTATTGGAATAATTGTTAAATCACTATTTAATACTTATTTCAATTTCATGTGATTTTTAATCCTCAGTGAAATAATTAATAAATATTTTTTTGTTAATTATTCTAAATAAAGAGATATTTAACCATTTTGAATATCTTTTAGCTGTCCAAAAAATATAATAAACTATTCTTAATGGTTAGATCTCAATTTGGTCAACATTATTTTATTATTTTCCATTTTTGAGATCAACCCAATACTTCGTTATAAATAAGAGGGTTTTCCATTCATTCTTCACCATGTTCATTATCATCCTCACCACTATCGCCTTCTTACATTTGAGCTCCCACTTGATTTATACACATTGTTTTGGGTTGTTCACATATTGAGAGAGAGAATTGATTAATGAAGCATCAAGGAGATCAAAGGTCCCATCCCAAAGAGGGGGATTTGTAGACATTTTGTAGATCTCCTTCACCAGGTGTTATGAATAAAGATTATTATTCATTTAAAATTCTTTCCATATTGGTTTATTACATTAGATTTCTACTGATGTTTGCTATTTTGGATCACATCTATCTTTTCATTACAGGTATTTCTCATTTTATTATTGTAGATCTTAAGCGTAAGAAGTCAAAAATTGTTGTTAGGGTCACTTGTC
>APFE030028598.1:0-29198 GCA_000404065.3 Pinus taeda
TATATATATATATATATATATATAGAGAGAGAGAGAGAGAGAGAGAGAGAGAGAGAGAGAGATGATTTGTGTTATTGCCCTGAATCTAACACAATATAATAAATAATCCCAATTTTCATTGGATGACAACCATTAACTAGCAAGAATGAGATCAAAAGAATCTGTGTCTACACATACTCTAAGATGATTTAGTTATTAAAACCTAAATGAAACAGACATGCATAATATTACCTTGGTTTGAACTTTACAGTATTTTCAAATCTCCAGAACTTTGAAAAAGCTAGAACCACATATCTTTGAATAATTCAGTACATGAAACTATTATCACATACTAATAAGTTCACACTATTTCAGGTAAATTCGTGTGCATTTGGATTATGTAGCTTGAAGCCTAAATATATTCAAACTCATTACAATTTTGACTAATGCTAATAATCACACAATTCGATCTAAGGTATTTAATAGTAACTTCATACCCCATTGGTACATATCAACACACTAGAGTGCTTATGTATTTATGAGACCAAATAAAGTTCCTATATTAAATCCATAAGCTTGGTAAATACCGAATACTACAACTTATATTACAAACACTTTCTGATTTTATATAAATGTGGTTGTGGCCATACATATAATCCTTGCATGCAATAATTTATGTATAAACTTTACAACAATCATTTAACCTTGGATACGTTGCTAAATATTACCTTTGCAATGCTAATCAAACCATTTATCAATACCTTTGTATTGGTCTTTCAATGCCTTTGTATGATCTTTAAACATAGCGTATCATAGTATCACCTTCATTGAAATGTTTTAATATATATCACTTCATTTGCATGGAGAAGTATAAAAATATCTAATAATGCTCTAAATCCTAGTTTAAAATCATCTTTGATTTCAATTAATCAATATAATATATATGGTATAAGATACATATTATATTATATATGCTAGTGCGTCCACATCCCCCTTTAATAGATCATTTTAGGATTTAATTTCAACTGTTATGGATTTTGGAATATTTTTCTCATGGTAATTTATAGCCGAATCCTTCATTAAACTTATTAATTGTGTAATACCTAAGTGTAATACCTAAATTAGGACCTTCAACTCATTCATATCTTAGAAAGGCAAATTGACCTTTATGCCGGAATGTTGTAACTTGGCTCTAATATCATTCATCACATACCTCCTGGGCACAATACTACAATTTTCTTCTATGCTCTACTCGATCCATGATGTGGACTTTTAGATTCAATTAATAAACTTATTTAATACATTAATAATCGACATTTCCTATACATACCTTATGTTGGGCCTTGAAATTGTCATTCATTTCCATTACATTTTCACTTATATTTCCATATTGTCACCTTCACTCCACCTCTATCTCATTACATTTACCTTACCATTATTATTATTGGGTCACATTTATGTTTTTCCAAACTTTATTAATTCTTAGCATTTTTAAATGAATTTATGATTAAAAATTAGAAAATAACGTGCATATGCTTATACCTAACAAGTGGGATGATATTGTTGACATGTGTAGGTAAAAGTGAAGCTTCTAAAAGAACTTTATGTGGTCTCCCAAAACCAAATTCGAATTTGAGTGGAGAAGATCATGGGATCATAACGATATGTGTCTCATTTCCTATTTGTATTGAAACTCTAAGAAGACGTGTTTTATCATTTCCTATTTTGATTGTAACTCTAGAGATATAGGGAGATATTCATGGACTCTCATTAATGAGGTAGTTTCTCACATTTTTATATAAATAGGGGAAGTTTTCTCCTATAAAAAAAATAGAGGAAAATAAGAGAAAGAATTATAGAATGTTTTGTAACAAGGCTTGGGATGGAATGGGATGTAGAGTGAAGAGCTATTGATGTAATGAGATTAGGAGGTGTATATTTCTATTGTGTAAAGTTGTGATTTTATCAATAAAGAAGGTTCTTTTGTATTATTGAATTTTATAATGTGAGTTTTGTGATTTGGAATGCTATTGGACAATCGAAGGGGCCCGATCAACCATGTGCTTCCTTTGTAAATTTGTAAGATTAGTTAGTTTGTTTTACTTTGATTCATCCAAATAGTTTAGCTTTCCATTGCAAATGTTATTTTATTTTTCAAATGTATATTTACCTCACTATGTAATTTTATGTTTCCTAAGAGCATCTCAAGAAAGTAGTGTTTTATCTATTTTTTGAAATTGGATTGCTTGAAGCATTAGAGCACACAGTGACTTAATTTTCTTTCACATCTCTTTACAATGCTTTCTTAAATTCAGCTTTACATTCATTGTTTAACCCTATTTTTTCCAAAAAGCTTCTCAAGAAGGTAGCATTCAACTATTTTCCCATATTGGTTGCTTGAGGCATTTAAAATAAGCAGTGATTTAGTTTCTTTCGTTATGCTTTTGTCATTCTTTTTTGATCTGATAATCACCCTATGAGTGACATCAATTAAGATTTATTAAACATAGGTATTACAAAATCATGTGTTGGTGTGTGTTCTGTGTTATTGAAGCAATGGATCAATCAGATTACCAATACACAAACAATAAAATGGAAAGACAACAGAGAAATACAGTAAGCAAAAACAAAGACACAAGAATTTTAATAAGGAGTTCACCCTATTCTCCAAGGCTACATCTCTAATCTAGCTTTCAGTGGTGGTGTTGTTTTGTTGTTCCTTTAAGAAGAGAATTACAATACAGGGATTCAATGTGACTTCTCCTGAAGTAGGTTTTGCTTGGCAGGGCGGTTCTTGGATTCCCTAAGCCACTAGAGTACACAGACTCTTTTTCTTCCTACCAGCTCTGTGATCTTCCAATCTACAATGGCTTGAGCCCAATATGGTGCTCAGCCTAGAAAAATTCCTCTATGGGATGGCTTGAATCTCTCAAGCTCTTTGGTGCTCAATGCTGTTGCTAGTCAGCTCTGCCCTCTGTCTCTTCCTGCTCTTACTTTACTGTCTTCTTTCTTTATGTATTCTATCCTCTTCTCGGGATTCTGGTATTTTTTCGTCTGTCCAACTATTCTCCGACTTGATTGTGTATTTTTTTCCTCTGTTCATGGCTTTTAGCCATTCGTTCCCATGCATGTTCGGTTCCTCTTCCGCCTCTATCGATTCATCTTCTGCAGCTGCGCTTGGAGTTCCCTGCTCAGCGTCATCATGAATGCTTAGGGAGTGGCTACCTGTCCTCCTCTAAATAGCGTCAGCCTGCTTCGCCGGTTCGTTTCTTCAGTTACGTTGTGGATGAAGTCTTTCCTCAACCGTGCTGGTCAAATGGACTCCAAATCCTTCTAAAACATGGCTCATTTTTTCATCGATTCCGCTTCCCCCCGTCGAGCTCGATCTCAGCCATCCAATCTGTGGCCTCCAGATCTGACGCCTTACACACATCTCATGCAGTTGACTTGCTCGACCGATAACGCATGATCAATGATGATTTTCTCTCACCTCCACTTGCCATGCATTGATCGTTGAGTGGGATCGCTCTGCTTCCATCCAAAACTGCTTACCGTTTGAGGGCACCCCGATCAATACTGCTAATTTCTAGAGCGTGGGTCCCACCTTTGTCCTTTTAGCATTGTTCGCCTTTTCAACCTACGGTTCTCTGGTTCACCATCGATCCGTCTGCTCGGGCTTCCTACATTTCGGCCCTATTCGCTCAGCGATGCATGATTAGTGCTAATCGCGCATCAAAATCCACCTCCTTTTCCTGATTCGGGGCTCCCAGGGGCTACTTTGACCTCCTGCACAATCTTCATGGGCCTCGGTCAGTGCACTTTGACTGAGGTCCTCATCGTTCCACGCTGGCTACCATTTCCACTGGTTTAGGGGTGTTTTTTATCACTGTTTTGGAATTTTTAGAGATTTTTCAGGACGAGATACAGTCATGGTTCTTTATGGATCCAATTTGGATGACGGCCTTCCCACTGAAAAATCTTTTGGACCACCAAAAGTTGGTTTTCTTTCAAGCATCGACTAAGTGAGGATACTATTGTCTCACTTGTCCAATCTCAATGCACTTTGCACTGCTCGCTTCGAACCTTTGAGTCCAATTCAGAGGTACTCAACATCTCCTCTACGCATCGTCCTCACCTTCATGTCCAAGATTGTGTCTTCCTACAATTCATTAAGATATTTAGGTAGCAAGTCATCAATAGAAGGCAATTTACTTTGTTCTTTAGGATCCTCAATCATTGAAGGTTCAAACAATCTCAAGCAATGTACATTTACGACTGAGTAGATGTGCATGTAAGCTGGTAGATCAAGGTGAAAAACATTTTCACCAATCTTCTCAAGTATCCTAAAAGGTTCATACCTGATAGGATTTAGCTTTCTACCTTCACCTTGCTTCTTTTCCTTGCTAATATACAGCTAGACCTGCTCTCCAAATTGAAAACTATGCTCCACCTGGTGCTTGTTATTCCTAGCCTTGTATTTTGCTTAGCTCTTTTCTAGTTGTTCCTATACTGCCTAGTGGATCTCCTGGATCTGTTCAATGAACCTAATTTCCTTGTCCACATCACTGTGTCCATCAATTGTGGTATCTTTACCAAAGACAAAATCCAAAGGAGACCTTGGTATGAAACCAAAATAGGTCTCAAAAGGATATCTCTGTGTAGAAGAGTGTTGTGCTTTGTTGTAAGCATGCTGCACATAACACAAATGTTCATCCCAAAACTTAGGATGTTTGATGCAATATCCCCTGAGTAACTGGATCATTGTCCAGTTAACTACTTCTGTCTAGCTGTCGGTTTGTGGATGAAAAGTTGTGCTTTTCTTCAGTTGGGTGTCTATCAATTCCCACAGACTTGACCAGAACTTCACCACAAATCAGGTGTCTCGATCAAATACAATAGAAGTGGGTAATCCAAAATGAACCCATACATGGTCAAAGAATAATTTTGTTGTTTGTTCAGATGTAATATGTTTATTACAAGGTATCAAAATACACATTTTGCTGAACCTATCCACAACGACATATAGATAATCATGAAGTTTCCTAGATTTATGCAGTCCTCCAACAAAATCCATGGAAACACTTTCCCAAGGGTGAGAAGGAACTAGTAAAGGAGTATACAAGCCTAGTTTTCTATTGTTGGGCTTGCTTTTAGCACACATAGTACATCCTCTTACATATCTAGAAACTGTCTCATTCATTTTCGGCCATTAAAAAAATCTTTGTAGTTGTGCAACTATTTTACTTACCCCAAAGTGACTTGATATCAGAGAAGTGTGTGCCTCTCTAATTATCTTTACTCTCTCGGTTTGTGGAATGCAGTGTTTCCCACAATGATATAAGAGTTGGTCCTTCACATGATAGTCCAATTCTTCTACCTTTTTTCCTTGACTCAAAGTTGCATATACATCTTTAAAGTCTATATCTTGAGCATATTGTTCTATGTAGCTTTCATGTAGCACAGAGTTACGCTTAAGTATAGTAGATGCATTTATAATGGGTCTAGATAACATGTCTGCAACTTTGTTGTGTATGCCCTTTTTATATCCAATGACTAAATGAAATTGTTGTAGAAAACCCATCCATATATAATGTCTTGATTGCTACAACTTAGTTTGGGAGTGTAGATATTGAAGTGGTTGATGATCAGTATGTATTACAGTTTCTTTACTCATTAAGTAATGTTTCCACTTTTTTCACACTCTGAACTAATGCATACAATTCTTTATCATATGTAGCATAGTTAGCTACTGCAGGATTAAAAGTCTCAGAATGATAACATATGGGTTTACCGTGCTGTGTCAACACTGCCCCCATGGCATAGTCACTGGCATCTATTTGGATTTCAAATGGTCTTTGTAGATCAGGCAATGCTAATACAAGTGCTATACTGATCTTTTCTTTCAAGGTGTCAAAGGCCTTTTCATGTTTTCCTCCCCACTGAAACACCTTGTTCAATCTTGTCAAAGCATGTAAGGGAGTTGTAATTGAGGAAAAATTAGAGATGAACTTCCTCCAATATTGTGCTGCTCCTAAGAAGCTTCTCACTTCTGTAGCAGACTTGGGTTCAGGCCAATTTACAATGAATGCCACTTTAGAGGGATATATTATCAATTCACCACCCCCTACTATATGACCCAAATAATTTAGAGATGTTTTTCCAAATTCACATTTTGAGAGTTTAACATAAAGTTTTTCTATTTTCAAAACATCTAATGTCTGCTTAACATGCTTTAAGTGTTCTTCCCACATTTTAATAAAAATCAAAATGTCATCTAGATACACAATAACAAAATCATCAGGAAAAGGCCTAAGTACATCATTCATTCATCTCATAAAAGTAGCAGGAGCATTGGTCAAGCCAAAAGGCATAACCAGCCACTCATACAATCCATTCTTTGTTTTGAAAGCAGTCTTCCATGCATCTTGCTCTGCAACTCTAACCTGATGGTATCCACTATGCAAGTCCATCTTGGAGAAATAAACAACTTCCTTCAACTGATCTAAAAGATCATCTATGCGAGGAAGGGGATAAAGATTTTTTATTGTTATCTTATTTAGTGCTCGGTAGTCAACGCACATTCTCCACAAGCCATCTTTCTTTCTGACCAAAATGATTGGTGACCCACATGGTGATGTGCTAGGCCTGATGAATCCCTTCTCAAGCAACTCCTGCACTGGCTTTTTGATTTCAACATTCTCTAAAGCAGACAACCTGCACATCCCAATGTTAGGTAATGGAACATCTCGCTGCAAAATAATATCATGTACTATTTCCTTTTAGGGTGGTAGACCTTTAGGTTCCTGAAACAGGACCTCATACTTTGAAACAATGGTTTCTATATCATCTTGTTGCTGAGCATTACATCCCTCAAATACATTGGTTTTATCAGGTTTCTTTTCCTTTACAACCATTAGTAAGAATTGTTTGCATGAATCTATCATTCTTTTCATTTTCCCAGAATTTATGAGAGTATAATTATTCTTGAGCTTGTGAGCTCTTACAAAGTATTTGATTCTATCTTTAACAAGTACATACTTGTTCTCAGCTTTATAGAAAATAGCCTTTCTATCATACAAGTAAGGACTTCCTAAAACAATTCCACATATATCCAAAGGGATTATATCTAACTCAACCTCATCTACAAATGCTGACCCAAAAAAAAACTTGAGTTTGCACTGTTTAGTCACTAGTAGTTGTGCTTTATCATTCAACCATCCTAGTGGGTATGGTTTCTTGTGAGGTGTAATTGCTAATCCCAATTTCTTTACAATTGCTTCAGAAATCAATTTACTTGTGAGCCACTATTAAACAAAGTATCAATCTTTTGGTGTTTGGAAATAACTCGAATATGAAAAAGCTCATGTCTTTTTCTCTCATGTTCTTCATCAATAACAGATTGAGAAGAATTACTAGTAGATGCTTCAGAATTCTTACCTTTTATCCCTATGGCTATAATGATTGTTTCATCTCCCGAGTCTAACCCCAAATCTTTCTGAATCGTTGTAGCAGTCTTCTTCTTCTTGCCCTCGGACTTCTTAGGTCTTAGCTGTAGATGCAGAATCAAATAGTGCTCATCATCATGCCCCTCCTTTTTATAATGAGTGCATGAAACTTTGCCTCTCTATTTAGTGTGAGCCTTCCTTGCTTTCCACTTCTACTTTCTTTTCTCCTCACTCTTGCTTATAGTGGATGAGGATGGTACCCCAATTTCTGGATTTCCATTCTTTCCTCTAGCTTCTAGATGAGTAGTTTGTACAGATACCTCGTCTATACTAGTGAGATTAAACATGAGGATGGTATGCATCATGTAGCTATGTAGACCACCAATGTACTTCAAAACAGTCTCTGGTGAGTCTAATGAGATACCCAACATCAATGCTCTCTTTCTGAACTCTTGAGTATAACCTTGCACACTTTTCCCTTTCAACTGTCGCAGAGTTTGCCAACTCATTATGGCTTGTTGCATTTAGGCTAATGGATAGAACTACTTTTTGATTGCAGTAACACATTCACTCCAGACAAAGATGGTCTTGCCATGTTTCTTCATATCAGCTTGGGTTCTGCCTTCCCACCAAACCAAGGTAGTGCCTCCTAGGCGTAGGCTTGCCAAATGAATTTTGTTGGCATTATGAGACAAGTGTTGTCCTTTATGGAAAATCACACAAATGACAGATCATAGTGCAGCAGGTCAGCAACAAGGATTTGATGATCAGAATACAAGAATGAAGAGAAAATATATATACGCATGTTCATTTTGACGAAGCCGCGTATACATGCAGGTTGGACGTTCCCAAGGCGCATATGCGTATACACGCACTTTCATGCAAGGAAAAGCGTGTATATGTTGGAGAACTTACTTTTGGTCCATGGCAGTTAGTCCTTGGTATTTGAACCTATGATTTTGGACCGTAGTATCTCGTCAGATGTGTTGATCCCTAGTATTGGGTTCATGGTATTGGTTTGTTATGGTTTTGGACCATGGTATTGAGCAAGGCCTAAGACTATAAAAGGAGAAGAAGACCATTAGGCAATTGTATGGAAAAATACTTGAATATCTGATATAGCATGAGATCTAGTATGCAGGATATGGGTTATGATGCATTGCTTGATCTAAGCTAAGGAGGGATCTCACCAGTTGATGGAGAATAAGATCTAAGGATAGATTGGGATGAAATGGTTTGAAATGAACTATCTCTATATGGTTGATTATGCTTGTTCTAGATTTGTATACTGACACATGTAATGTTTTGAACTAGGTATAACTTAAGTTTGAAATCGCTGCAAGTCATGATTGAATATTTATAGATCTGTACGCGGGTTCGATTTGGTAAAAGCACGTACGTACGTGGGTTTGGTTTGTCCAAGTAGCGTATACCATTTGAGCTATGATGTTTGAAGTTATAGGTGGTTCTAGTTGTTGATGAGTTTTGATGACTGTTTACTGGTATCAGTATTCTGCATATTCAGATTGATAGAGTATGTTTAGCTTTAGTTTTGATGGATGAGATCGATAATGAATCAGGAGTAGATTGAATTATATTTATGTGATCGGATGAACTGGATCTAGGTGCTAACATACATATTATCCTTGTACATGTAATGATCTGAGTATGTTTAAAGTCAGGAAGTGCAACAAAGTTATAAATAAGTAATTAATGTCATATACACTGGTTTGCCTTGGTGAAGTTGCATATACACGCTGGTTCAGCACTTCCGAGTAGCATATGCACTTTAATGCATGATTTCTGATGATACAGTTGGTTCTTAATAGTGTTGCAGAGTTCAAGGTTCTACTCTGTGTTCTGATGACTGCTTTTTGTTGACAGGGTTTCAGTAATTCAGTATTGGGTGATTCAGAGATTGATAATGCAAGTATTGATTGATTGTGTGCTTCAATGATATTGATGCGTCCAATATAAAAATTGGATCAAACGTGGCCTTCAAATTATAGAGTTGCGCTTCAGTGTATCCAGTCTGAAAATTGATGAAACGTGGTACCTGGAGGAAGAAAGAGAAGGTTGTAGCCTTCTCCAGGTAGAAGCCTATGTACTGGTATAATTCTGCACCAGTACAGAACTATTGTAAAAATAATTTCTTATTAAAGAAGATTGAGACGACTTGTAGCAGGTGGTTTTCACCCACATTGGGTTTCCACCTTATATCATGGTGTTGATGTGTGCCTCTTGTGTGTGATGATCTATTCTATTTTACTGCTTCTTTCTACTATTCATATGGTCAATGAAGTTCTGATGCATTATCTAAAGATTAACATTGGATTATCTGAATCTTAAGTATTCTGGATATATGTAAGTTGCATTAGATACAGTCGCGTATACACATGAATTCTCTTAACTGAGGTAGCATATATGTATCTAAGTATGGAAATGAAAAAGTTTTACTGATTTGATAATACTGATTCACCCCCCCCCCCTCAGTATTATTTCCAACAAATTTTTCTCTTGTCTGAGTTGATGTTCTGCACTCTGCAATACACATCAATTTGTCTAATCCAATTGTCCAACATTTTAGCATTTAGCTCTCCATCATATATAGGAAAATCAAATTTAACATCTAGCTTAATCAAAGATGCTTTCTTATTATGCACAGGGCTATTAGGAGGTGTGAGAAATCTTTCCTCTTCCCTTTTCTTTTGAGTGGTCATGGGAATGAGACTCATCTTCTTCTTTATCTTGTTTAGAACCTGATGAATCTTCATCCTTATGCTTTCTAAAGTCCCTATACATTTCTTCTACCATAGACTTTATAGCTAGGAAACTCTTTATGAATTGAGGGTCTAGCCCCATAAAACCTTCCTCTAACATTGTCTTCCGAGAATAGACTCTCCCAATTTTAGGATTAGTTTCGACCAACTCTCCTTCTCCTAACTTGAGCTTTGATCTAGTGAGCATTAAATAGCTAAAACAACACAACCTTGTCTAACCTTACAGCCTAGAGCTCTAATACCACTTGATTTGATAATCACCCTATGAGTGACATCAGTTAAGATTTATTAAACAAAGGTATTATAGACTCATGTGCTGGTGTGTGTTCTGTGTTATTGAAGCAACGGATCGATCAGATTGCGAATACAAAAACAATAAAATGGAAAGATAGCAGAGAAATACAGTAAGAAAACACAAAGACACAAGAATTTTAATAAGGAGTTCACCCTATTCTCCAAGGCTACATCTCCGGTCCAGCTTTCAGTGGTGGCCTTGTTTTATTGTGCATTTAAGTACAGAATTACAATATAGGGACACAATGTGAGTTCTCCTGAAGCAGGTTATGCTTGGTAGGGTAGTTCTTGGATTCCCCAAGCCACTGGAGTACGCAGACTCTTTTTCTTCCTACCAGCTCTGTGACCTTTTGGTCTACAGTGCCTTAAGCCCAGTATGGTGCTTAGCCCTCTATGGTGCTTAGCCTAGTATGGTGCTCGATGCTATTGCTGGTCAGCGTAGCCCTCTCTCTCTTCTTGCTCCTACTTTACTGTCATCTTTCTCTGTGTATTCTGTCCTCTTAGGATTTTGGTCTTTTTTTGTCTCTCTGATTTTTCTTCGACTTGACTATGTATTTTTTTCCTCTGTTCATGGCTTTTAGCCATTCATTCCCATGCCTATTCCGTTCCTCTTCCACCTCTGTCAATTCACCTTCTGCAACTGCGCTAGGAGTTCCCTGTTCGGCGTCATCATGAATGCTCAGGGTGTGGCCATGTGTCCTCCTCTCAATAGTGCCAACCTACTTCGTCGGCTCGTTTCTTCAGTTGTGCCATGGATGAAGTCTTTCCTCCACCATGGCAGTCAAATGGACTCTAAATCCTTCTAAAACGTGGCTCATTCTTTCGTCGATTCCACTTCCCCCCGTCGAGCTCGATCTCAGCTATCTGATCTGGGGCCTCCAGATCTGATGCCATATGCATGTCCTGCATGGTTGACTTGCTTGACCGATAACACGCGATCAATGGTGGTTTTCTCTCACCTCTACTTGCCACGTGTCGATCGTTGAGTGGGATCACTCTGCTTCCATCCAAAATCGCTTACTGTTTGAGGGCGCCCCCGATCAATACCACCAGTTTCCAGAGCATGGGTCTCACCTTTGTCCTTTTAACATTGTTTTCCTTTTCTTCCCACAGTTCTCTGCTTCGCCATGCGTCCGTGTGCTCGGGCTTCCTCCATTTTGGCCTTCTTCGCCGAGCGATGCATGATTAGCATTAAACGCGCATCAAAATCCACCCCCTTTTCCCGGTCCAAGGCTCCCAGGGGCTACTTTGGCCTCCTGCACAGTCTCCATGGGCCTTGGTCAGCGTGCTTTGACCAAGGTCCTTGTCATTCCACGCTGGCTGCCATTGCCACTGGTTCAAGGGTGTTTTTGATCACTATTTTGGAATTTTTAGAGATTTGTCCCAACCATATACAGTCATGGTTCTTTAACAGTATTTTACTGATCCAATTCATATCATTTTTAGATTAAGCTTTCATCTATTGTGTAATCTCATGATCAGAAAGTCCAAGAAGGTAGCTCTTCCAATTTGGGTTGCCTAAGAGGCATTAGATCACATAGTAGCTTCAAGTTTTCCTTTCCATGCTTTTATGATGCTTTCTTATATCATATATAATGTATACTCAGTTGCTTAAATCATTTCAAGAATATGATTTCGACATCTTCCTATATTGAATGTTCACAATTGTATTTGAGGATGCAGTAGATCATAATTGTTTTTATATTGCTTGCTTTCATTTCATAGAATAGGATTAGTTTTATTTTTGATCAAGAGTTTTCAAGGATAGGATAAGAAGTGATTTCATTTTCATCTTATCAATTAATACAATTATATCTAGAATAATGCTTTTCTTTTCATAGACATAGTGCCGACCTAGATTAGACTAACCATTCAAGTTTTGATTTGATTTTATGCAAATTAAGTTAGTTGAAGTACATTTCCTTTTCTTCTTTCTTAGAAATTAGTTTTTATATTAAACATCCATTAGACTTAGTTGATCATTGACACTTACATCCATTAAAATCATCAGGCATAAAAGACAAAACCCTTAAAACAATACAAAAACATACTCAATGAAGTAAGAAACAAGGTTAACTAAGCACATATTGTGCACCACACTTTATCAGTTTACTAACCCTGATCAATAATTTATGTCAAAAATTTAAGACATTAAATTGACTTAACACCTTACAACTCAGAGGAAAGAATGAATCATTGGCATTCAACATTATAATATTATGCATTCAGATTTCAGTCCTTTGATGACTCCACTCAAGAATTAATGGAAATGTTAGCGTAAACATATTGTAGCTAGCATTTCCTTATATCATGGTTATAGTCCTATAGTCATAGTGGAAATGTTTTTGACATATATCTTATGGAATATGAATCATTGTGAATAAATAGCTAAAATGAGCCTCAGTGGATGTAATCCACCCCCCACTCCCCCATGATGCATAATGGATATCATAGATAACCAGAACCACATGCTATACATTTTCAATCTTAAAAACATAATTATTCATCATACATAGTAGTCTTATGCATAAATATTCACCATCTTAAAAACCAAGATAGCACATAAATTTAAAGTTGTACTATGTTCCTTCACTAAATTTAATTGTGATTAAATTTAGATTCAATAGTTATTCCATGCATCCATATATAATCATCTCATAAATAAAGTTAAAACATTTCATTCTATTCATGCACGATGGTCACATGCAAATTCTATCATTAGTCACATGTTCCATATAGCTCCTTGACCTGATATTAATCATTACCTACTATGCTCCCATCAGTAAATCTACACTTGGATGCAATAGTGGTCCATGCATGAAAATTCAGTCATCCTCATAAATAAATATAAGGCATACAACTATATACATATGCTGAGAGATTCAAAAACATAAAAATTAAGGAGAAAACACGTAGTCCATCCCATGCAAGTGACTGGGACAAGAGAAATTGGAAAGAATGTCACTTGGAGAATCGAGCACCACCACCCAACCTAGAACTGATTCCTCCAGTTCAACCCCAAGCTGATATTTCTTGTCATGGATCAATTTCCTCTGTTGATCACTTCAATGGGTATTTAATACCCTTTTTCATTATATGGTTTCCATTAGCGGCGTCCCTCTTTTATGGACCTTTTTTATCCATTTGCCTAGGATTTTCCCAGAAACGCTCGCCTTTATCTCCCACAAGTATTTTCCTTATAAAAGTTTGCCTATATCTCTTGCAAGGCTTTTATGTTTTTTCTTGACTTAACATCTTTATCCAGCTAAGTAACTTAATAGATATTTATCTCCAAATCCATTAAGCATATCTAGAATTTTATCTAGAATTTTTATCATTAAAGAATTATCCATTCCCATTCACCAATGAGATTTGGCAAGAATCTCATCTCTTGGTGTCTTGCTTTTCCAAGTGATTAAATTAAATTATTTAGCAATAAATTATTTACTTTCATTGTTACATATTAGAATTAGCTTTTCTTAGCTTAGGTCAACAGACTATTACAATCAACAAAGGAGTGTTACATTCTAGTTCATGAAAAATGTTATTTCATTTTCATGCATATGTTCCAATGATAAGTCATCATGCACCATTACTAACTTGAAGTCAATCACACATATTTTTATGTTAAAATAAATCAATAATGTGAAGTAATTCAAAATCCCGTCCACATTCGGTTTAATAATGATAATGAAGACATCACAATTCTATAACATATTGGACCTAACTTATTAGGTTTAATATGTAGTGTCGCCAACAATATTCATAAAGGATGAAAATGTAATATTTTGTTAGATGTATGATGTATATTGAATCATTCATATTAAAACCATATTTGAGTTATCAACTTGTAGAATTACATTTTCATGTCTAAGGTCTAAGCGATTAGTGTAATTCAACAACATCTAGATGCTGCTAGTTCTATAATTAAGTTGGTAGAACATACATAAGTTAATTCATCTCATGGATTTCAATACATTATTAAACTATTCAATAATAATGGTTTCTTTCATCCCACCAGTTATCATTTATGTGCCTTCATATGAAAGTTCAGAACCATTTTCATTTTTTCTCTTATTTTTGACATAACAATGCATTTCTATTTATCAAACACTATTGATATCATGATCTAATTTCTTGTAAAACAATAAAATATTTATAGTCATGCTTATGCATAGTTAAAAAATATCCACTTCCATAGCCATCATAGTTTCTTACATATTTGTGTAGTCTAGGTTACCCCAACTACCAATAAACCAAGGCTACTCCAAAAGCAACTCTATATTTAAATCCGATTCAATAGTATTTCATGAAACATTTACATTGTGCAGCCAATATAAGAGTATTAATCTATTTTGATAAATTCCATGACATATTTTCCACTCTTTTACTCACCTCCTCCAACTACATATGTGTCCATTTAACAAATGGTGCAATGGGAAGACAAAGCAAGAATTTAAAGTCGAACACATAATCCTCCAAATTCCCTGTGAAGTTGCTATGAAATTATTTTGTAGTGCAGTTAAAAATTCTATAGGCATTGTGAAATGATTTCATGGCCCCCAAGAAAAAATGGTATTACGGTTTCGGGAAGGTAAAACGACTCAACTCTCTCCAAAATCAATTTTCACTCCCTTAACATTCTTTTGAACACTACAAATGAATTACCTTACCTCTCTTCATGAGGATTTCCAACACTAACTCAAATTTATCATACTTTAAACAAACCTGAAAGGGTTTTGAAAACATTCAAATAGGGTTATTTGCTTTGTTGTTGTAACAACACTCAAATCCTTTTAATGTCATGGAATCACTATTCCATAACATACAACATTCCTCCACAGGGATTTGAAACGAGCACAACAAGAACCCAACATGAAAAAGGTCAAAAACACAACTATTGTAGCCACGGGATAAGGTCTTTCATAGAATAACCTATTTTTTTAGAGATGGAACATTCATCGAAGTAGAATATTCAACCAATTTATCTTTTCACTTCACCAAGTATTCCATATATTCTTTCCCTCTAGTCTTCTTTGCAATCGTTGTGTCTAAAATCATTTCAGCTTCCCATGTCTTTTCCAATGAATCTATTGTTAAGTCATCCTGGATTCCATATCATATATTGGTTCTTGCCATTTTATTTACTATCTTGATGTTGCCTTACTATTTATTGCACCCTTCTAGGATCCCAAATATTCATTTGTTGCCTTATCATCTTACATGCAAACACATTTTCAACTTGTTCTACTTTATTATTGGTTCCTTGTTTGGTCTCAGCATCAATTTTAATATATAAATTTTTCCTTTTTTGGTACACATCCCTACTATCCATACCTTGTCTCATTTCTACACACAATGTTTGTATAGCTCCTATTATTTCTTTACCATATTCATGCTTTAGAATTTTTGCTCCATCATAGGCTTCATGGTTTTCATATCTTTGAGAATAAGCTATCAAAATAAGTTCTTTATCCTACATTATTACATCAACTAAGTCTTTATGTGGAACAATAATATAAATCGTTCCTCTCTGTCATCCATTATCAATCTTCAAAATACAGAATTGTTCAAACTTGGTAATACATTTCTCAAAACATTCCCCAGAATCATAGGTTGTCTCTTTCATTTTTTCAAATTCAACTTCTAATTCAATTCTTGGCTTAAATTTGTTGTCTTCAAGGTACTACATGCCTTCTCTTGTCACAAAATTTAAATAATCCTCATTTAATTCTGGTTTATTTCTTTCCTTTAGAACTTGTTAGTTGTAGCTTGTGCTTTCATCTTCATTGTCGCCAACACAATCATCTCATTTTTCAATTCTGATTTTTCATTCTAAATATGTAATCCTTGGTTCATTATCCTATCTTCCAAGAATTTTAGCTCATCATACAATTCAGAAAAAAATTCTTGAATTTTATTTATAATCTCTATGCAATATCCATCACATGGATCTTCTTCCAATCATTCCTCTAAAAACTCTACCTCTTCATTTCTTCTTGTTTTCCATGGTGTAAAATTATCATTTAAAATTTCAAACAATTGAAACATCTTTAAACATGTCTTCATGAGGTATTTCCTCATCCTTATTTCTTGTATAATTTCTATGACACAATGTTGTTCCTTCACCTTCTATATTTGTAAAATTGTTGGTAAATGATGATGTTTCACCTTCATTTAAAACAGAAACTAAACTTTGTTTCACTATGACTTCTTCACAATTTCCATACATATAGCAGTTATCATTTTTTAAATCACAAAATTATGGAATTTTTGCTAATATCAACATCATCATATACTTCTCCATATGTTTCATAATATCACAATTTTGGTCCTTTGCTAAAGATTCCTTTGTCATTAAAGGTTTCCTGTCATTCTGATCATTGTAATAAGTTTTCTTGTCTTCAGCTTTAATTCTTCTTTCAACTTCCGTATCAAATTCAAAATCACTAAAACCATGTTCAAAGTACCCCTCAATCTCAACCATTTCTTAAAAAAATTTCAATTCCTCATCAAAATGTACAATAACATTTTCAAATTGTTGATCTTCACCTCCAAACAGACATAAATTGTTAGATTTAAAAGCACGAGACTTTTTACTTGATGTCTCTGCTATTACATCTTGTTGTTGATATGAACTACTCTCATAGTTCATCAAGTTGTCAATGAACTCCTCTTTAATTTCTCTTATTTCCTCTTCATCAAAGAACAATCCTTATTCAAATTTATATATAAAAAAAATCCATTTCACATTTAGCTACTCTAAGTTCTTTGTGTGTAGTTTTCTTCCGAAGTTCTTGCATCCATGATTGTTTGAATCGACGTTTCGAGCCATCCATTATGGCTCATCATTAGGATAGATCAGTAATTGTCTAAGATAGATCTCATTGGATAGAATAAATAGGGTTAAGGGATGCAAAGGGGCTAGAAGCCGACCTTAACATTTTGATTATTTGTTTAATATATATACATACACACGCACACAAATATATTATATAATATATATATATATATATATATATATATATATATTATAAGATTCTTATTTATTTTTAATTATTCTAAGTTCTTCTTCCAATTTGACATACTTCTTTTGTCTCATCTCCTTTGCAAGGAATTCCATGTCACCTTCTTCTTGCTCATTATCCGACCATAACTCTAGTCATCTTGACTTTCTTGTAGTAATTGTTTCACATGAGTTTATCTCTTAACTCAACCATATCCTTCTCAAATTCTTCATCACTCGTTCCTTTGATTCCAAGTACATTTTCCCTTTTCTTTTTATGCTTGTGAATTTTTTTTGAACCCATACTATGACTAATAACACTCATCTTCATATATTCCTCTTGAAAACTCTCATTTTACACTAGTGAGCTACAATACGCCCTTCTTTTCTCTGTAACAAGTCTACTAATTTTCATCCATACCAAGTCATCCTCCTGGTAACGTCTCTACTCTAGGTTCTTTGTAGTAGAACCTCTTCTTGAGAACTCTTGATCCTCAGATTTCAAAGTTGTTGGTTGTTTCTCTTCAACTGCTCAATCTTGTTAGTTTTAAAGAAATTTATTTTGTTGTTGGGTTTTGTAAGGCTTCCTACTATAAGGTTCTTACTCTCTTTGACCTGCAAATTTAATTCTCTATTCAAGTCAATGAATAAAATAAAAATGTTCATTAATCAGATTTCATTAAACTTGATCTTTTGCATGTTTTCAAATTCCAAATGACCTATGTCATTTCTAAAGTTTCATCCTTCATTTGTCTTCCAAATTTATTTCCACTTTCCACATAAAAATGTTTAAAAGTCCATTTCCTCTTGAAAAAAACACTTTGTTATATTTTGTCATGTCTATCCAAGTCTACTTCTAATAACCTACATAACCTTACCTAAAAATACATCAAAGTATCCTATCCACCCTATCAATATTATTCGAAAGGATGTTCTCAAAATAATCATCACTCTGCGAATTTAAATTATTTTCAAGTTATTTGTTTGCTCACAATTTAATTCTAATACTTTCACAACATCCCATTCAAAAGGCCTTCATACACAATCAACATTTGGACTTTAATTTCAATCTTCTTAATGAACACTTAATGCATTTCAACTAAGATTCAATCCAAATTTGAGATTAGTCAGGGTATAATCTATTTGACTCATGAAATATGCTTTATAGCAATATATGATTTCAACATTTGCACTATAATTTTATGACAAACACCATAAAATTCCTTTGACAATTCCTTCTCAAATAAAATTTTTTTCACCTCACAAGTTCTTTCCTAAATTTGTTTATCTACTAGCTCTCATATCCAATTTAAAATGCAAGATTATATTCTACTATCCTTCAATAAATTACAACAATCTATCTAAATTTGAATACAAATTCATTCAACCTTTCCCTTAATGACTTTCAGCACCATCGCAAGTCACCTATTTCAACTTGCTACCCCTGACCTTCATGTAAATTGAAAAACAATTTCAAATAAAATCACCTATACATAACTTGCCTATTTTCATTGTCAAACTATCTTCAAGCATAGAAATTCCATGTATACATGGCTAAACGCTTTTTGACATGCAATCATCTCCATTATCACTTCATTTCACTTTCAATTATATTTTAACTCTCCAATAAATTCTCTATTATTATGACTCCATCACCAAAGAGTGAACATTCTCTTATATTCTCCAAAGAACATATTTTCTCTGATATCACTTGATGTAGTCTGGGTTGTCTCGACTTCCAATATCGACTGATAAAAAACTCAATATTTAAACACAATGTAACATTTTTTTACGAAACATTTACACTGTTTAGTCAATAGAGGAGTATGAATTTAATTTGATAAATGTCATCAGATATTTTCCACTCACTTTCCACTATTTTCCCCACCTCCTCCAATTATATATGTGTCCATTTCCCAAATAGTGCAATAAGCAGGCCAAACGGGCATTTAAAACTGAACATGCAACCCTCCCAATTCCCTATGAAGTCGCTATGAAATGATTTTGTAGCGCAATTAAAAATATTGTAGGTGTCAAAGCATCTACTGATTCTGGAAAATGGTGGATAGGGGCAACTAGGGTTACGGTATCGAGCTCGGTGAACTTCGGAGTTTTGGGGTTGCGAACTTGGTGAAAGTAACCTGTTACCTGGACCTAGGACAACAAGGAATGGAGGCCGTTACTGTTTAATGAACCTTTCGTGGCTTGCTCAAGTATTTTCATAGCTATTTGTAGTTTCACCCAGTTAAGTATTATTTGTTTTCCCCTAGACAGTTTTTGGTCCCCCACTGACATACCTGCATGCAGCTGTCAGCTCAGTTTTTTGACAGTTATGGAGGTCAAAGACGTATTTTCTGCGGGAACTTCAAGGAACCTGCCGATTTGGCCATAGACCGGGTCCACTGTGGATGAATATTTTTCATTTGAACAAGACCTTGTTGCAGAGGTTGATGCCCTACCCTCCCTCTCACGGAAAAATATACCCTCCATCGTGATTGCTACAGAAGCTGTGGCTATACAGGAATACACAGGCCCTACTCAACTCGTGAAACCCTTAACGAAGGTCATTGGTGGTAGAGCATTGGAATCTCAAACCCTTGGGCCAGTTTCGGGTTCGAACTTTGTGGGGTTTGGAGCAAACAAACCCTTGAAGGGGCATACACTAGCACAAGAAGGTCGAACGCCTACTCTATCTGCTTGTTCAGACTCGGGAAACCCTTCCTAAGGAAATTTCACAGGGATTGACATTTTTCAGGGTATTTCGACAACCTTAGGGCTAAAGAGCCACTTGCGTAGAGTGAATCGGCCACACTTGTGAATGCTCAGGAGGATAGGGTGGCAGCTGGAACGTGCAACAAAATATCAGGGAATACAAAAAGGAAATAGTGACTCCCTCATAGCAACAATGATTTTTTTCTTAAGTTGGCCGAGAACACCCCCTTCTGTGAAGCAATGGACTCAGCAGAAAAGGTTCTGGTTGGGCGGGTTAGAGGCAGAGACTACAACGTTGAGCGACTACAAAAATGGACGATGGAAGTCTGGGGTCACCATGTGTGGGAACACCCTCGAGTACAAACATTTGTGAGGGGATAGTTTGCATTGTGTTTCAAAATCCTTGCTCATACTAATTGGGTCCTCTCGACCATATGGCACATTGATCATGCTCCAGTCCTCCTCCGAAGGTGGAATCCAATGTTTGATCCTGAGACGTAAAGGGCAGGGGCTAGACCGATATGGGTTCACCTTCCATGTCTTCCCTATCACTTTTGGACAAAGCAGATATTTAGATAAATTGGGGATGCCATGGGCTCATACCTTACTCATGATGATTCCTATATCTTGACTGGGAGAATGGCTTATGCCAGAATATTGGTTCACATGGACCTCACAGATGGGCTTTTGGAGTATATGAACATACAGTGGAGGGATGTAGCGAGGAAACAAATGTTGGATTATGAGGGGGTACCATTCAGATGTAGACACTGCCACAAGGTGGGGCACCTCTTCAAATATTGCCCACTGAACAAGTGGAATAGCAGGAAGTCAGTGAGAAATCCTACCCAGGTATTTCATGAATAGGAAGCTCTATCACATGAGGACCTGGCTATGGAGGTACAGCCTCATGCATCAGAGGATTTACACAGAATTGCTACACCTCAGTCTGGAGGAACTGGTTCTTTTTCGAGCACTGGGATGCACACTGTGGAACCTCCATAAAACACTCCGAGGAAGCGTGGTTGACCACCTTATCATCTGCCTCCCCCAGCACCTGGCACATCTGCGACAACCTCAGGTGACTCCAATATGATGAGTATGAACTCTTTTCGTTTACCCACCTCACAATACTTTTCTGATATTAAAAATTTAATATCTGAACAGTTATAGAGTCTGGGTTCTAATTTCCCCATCGAGACCACTACTTCGA
This sequence comes from Pinus taeda, assembly GCA_000404065.3. NCBI lineage: Eukaryota > Viridiplantae > Streptophyta > Pinopsida > Pinales > Pinaceae > Pinus > Pinus taeda. The sequence goes on from APFE030028598.1 coordinate 21,430, forward strand.
GTATATGTGCCATTACACCCCCCTCACCCCCTCACTCTTCTGCATCCATCCTCTGCAGCCCTTAGCCTCCTTGGCAGCTACCATTGTCCCTAGATATAATACTCGATCTCGATCGAAGCATTCAGCACCAGACCAGGTTGGACTGGATATACTCTATCCCCCTCCCTCTTCTATGGCCTCTCAAGGTCGTCCCTCTGATCTCAAAAATGCAAAAGCATGAGCTGAGGTTGAAGTTGCTATGGGCAAGCACGCTACTATCAATGGGGTTCTTAGAGCAAGAACAACCCCATCCGATCCTCCTCCATGAAGATTATATCCTTTAATTGCAGAGGGCTTGCTAGACCCAAGAAAAAGCTAGCACTGTGTCAGTTGCTCACTACCGACTCTTTGGATATCATTTTTCTCCATGAGACCTTGGGTCCTGCTGGTGAAATTACTCATATCCTTGAACACACTCTACCAGGATGGAAATTTATGGGATTAGATGCCCACGACTATTCTGGAGGACTTGCATTAGGCTTAAATGCTCACACGATTAAGGAAATCAATGGATGGGGAGGACAGGATTTCATTGGGGTAGATGTTCACGCTACTAAGTTGGGGATCCCCCTCAGAATTATCAATATTTATGGGCCTTGCCTGAATCAATCTCTATTCTGGGATCGTCTACTTGAATTGTAACTTTTTTCGGTTGAAAACTTGATAGTTGGAGGGGGCCTAAATTTCTCCATAGGTGATGTTGAATCTTGGGTCACTGTGCACAAAGAGATGCACTCTTAGACTACTTCTCATCCATTTTGGAATAACACCATATGATAGACATCCCAGTTGCAAAAATACAGGCCACATGGAGGAATAATAGGGTTGGAGATAATGGACTTGCAAGGAGACTGGACAAATTCCTTGTATAGGAACATATTATGGATTTGGGACACAATATAAGGCAATGGGTTGGCACAGGTGGGCTCTCTAACCACTTGCCTATTTACATAGAATTGGAAGGTGGTAGGGATAGGCCGAAGGGTCCTTACAAATTCACTTCTACCTAGCTCAAGGAGGCATCGTATATCAAAATGGTCACTGATTTCTGGAAAACAAACCCACTTGGGGTTAGAGGTAAAGTTATTGCTGGGTTTATTCGTAATCTAGCAGAACTGAAAAAGATGTCCAAGAACTGGGCTCACTAAAAAAGATTACATGATGAACAAGTGCTGAGACAGATAGAACAAGAACTGAAGGTTTTTGAAAATGAGATGGCTGGTCTATATAGATCAAAGGAACACAAGAATAACATTTCATCCCTCTACATAGCCTGTTGTAATATTCTCAAAGATAGGGAAGACAAAGGGAGATTGAGAAGCAGAGCCATCTGGATACAGGAGGGGGACGCTAATATAAAATTTTATAAAAAATTTGTAAATGGGCGAAAAGCTATAAACACCTTTTGGCAAATGCAGGATGATTAGGGAAGGATAGCTAACACTTTCGCTTAGCTCACTACACTTGCAAAATCACACTTCAAAACTACCTATAGTGACCCTAGGGAGACTAATTTAACAAAATCATCAGGGTTACTCAGCTATTCCCTAGATATGTGGAGCATGATGATGAGGAGGATCTAGTATAGGAAGTTAATATGGAGGAGTTGGAGGCCACATTAAAATGGTTCAGTAAGGACAAACGCCCTAGACCTAATGGATGGGCCATCGAATTTTATTTGGCTTTTTTTGAAGTGATTGGACTTGATCTCCTTAGTGTGGTGGAGGAGTCTAGGGTATCGGGTCTCTTGGAAGCGACCATTACATCCACATTCATAGCCCTAATTTTGAACGTTGACAATCCATCCACATTTGAGGAATTCCGCCCCATTTCTCTGTGTAACTGTTTGTATAAGATAATTGCAAAAATCATTGCAAACAGATTGAAGCCAATCTTATTGAAGCACATCCTGTCAGAACAATTTGCCTTTCTGAAGGATAGGCAAATCCACGAGGCAATTGGGATAGCACAAGAAGTATTACACTCCCTCCACAATAAAAAAGGCAAGGGTATGATTATGAAAGTGGATCTATCCAAAGCTTTTGACAGGGTGGATTGGTTATACCTGAGAATTCTTCTTACCCACCTTGGGTTTCCTTTTACATTCATTAAATGGATTATGAGATGCATCACTAACATACCTTTCAGTGTTTTAGTCAATTGGAGTGCATCCCCTTTCTTCACCTCTTCCCGGGGGTTGCGACAGGGGTGTCCTCTCTCACCTCTTCTTTTCCTCCTGATAATGGAAGGATTTTGGAGGATTATAACAGAGGTTCATAGAAGAGGTAGGCTAATTGGTATCAAGGTTACAGATGATTGCATGCTTACACATCTCCTGTTCGTGGATGACATGCTAGTATTTCTCTTCGATCAGAGATATATTTTACTTCGATCAGAGATATATTTTCTTTATTTTAGAATGGCACAAGGATGAAAATTAATGATTTAAAATATACTCTGACGATAGCAGCCTGCTCCCAGCATGAAATTCACATTACTCTCCACAGATTTAAATTCACAATGATTGCTCTGGAGGAGGGGCTGAAATATTTGGGATACAAGTTGAATCCAATAGGATACAAGATTGCAGAATGGACTTGGCTCATTGCTAAGCTGGAGAAAAGGCTCGGCATATGGTATTTAAGATTCTTATCCCATGCAGGCTGTTTGACTCTCATCAAGAGTGTTCTGGAAGCGACCCTAGTGTATTGGATGGCACTGGCCTGGATTCCTCAAGGCATTTTGACAACGATACAAAATCTTTGCTGCATATTTTTATGGAGAGGAAAACAACCAGGAAGAATATATGCTTGGGCTAAGTGGGATTCCCTCACACTCCCCAAAAAATGGGGTGGCTGGGGACTCAAAAATGTTGATGATTTCTCCTTAGCCCTGGCAGCTAAATTGGGCTGGCAACTGGTGGCTTTGAACAATTTGTGGACGAGGGTGGCCTACTCTAAATATATCGCCCCTATACAGGTACTGGATTGAATCAATCGACCGGTTAGACACTATACCTGCATTTCAATAATTTTGAAGGTTTTCCTAAAAGCATTGGATCCCATCCACTCTGGCATCACTTGGAGAATCCATTCGCGGAACAGGGTGCATATTGGGATTGACCGGTGGGTGGGTTGCGGAAATATGCACAGATTACCTCCAGAATTTATATCGCACATAAGGGAGCAACAAGTTACACACTTGGCTCACATTGTTGATGAACACAACTCCACATTCCTTCAATAGACATGGAAATCAGATCTTCATCTCAACATACCTCTACAATGGCAACATATTTGGAGGGACTTCATACAAGCACTACTAGAGGCACATATCTGATTAATAGAAGGTGATGATGAGATTATCTGGGCATTGGCGAAATCTGGGAGATATACACCAAAGGAGGGCTACATTGCATTGGCGGAACCAAGAAAGGCTCTCATTCTACAATAGCAATGGAAACACCTCTGGAAGCTTAAGGCACCACCAAGAACCAGATTATTATTATGGTGCATCCTGTGGAATAAAATTCCCACAGGAGATAACTTAATGAGGAGATCCTGCTATGGCCCACACTAGTGTCATTTCTGCCACATGGATGGTGAATCTACTTCCCACATATTCTTCAATTGCCATGTCATCTACCATCTATGGGAACTGGTGACTGCTTTTGTACCCACAAACTGTAATTGGCAACCTGGCACGCTAATCAACATCAGGAACAACTAGTTTTCCTTGGCCACTCCACACAAATTGAGGAACCTCCCATTATTGTTTTGTTGAGCCATCTGGATTGCACGCAATCATTTATTATTTCAAGACTCCCATCCTAGGTGGACTACCATTGCTGCCATGATTAAAATGGATTATGACCTTATCCCTGATGACCCACCCCCTACTAGAGCCCAGATCATTACTCAAGAACACATCGATCCTAAGCTACCCTAGGCATATTTTGATGGAGCAGGCCATGATGATGGTTGTGGGGGGGGGAGCTACATTGCACATACCTGAGGGGCATTCTTTCAGTCTTTCTATGGGGTTGATAAGGGGAACAAATAACTATGTAGAACTTTCAATAGCTTATTATATCATTCGATTTGCCTTGGAGAAAAACTGTCATGCACTACAACTGTTTGGTGACTCTATGATAGTCTGCTACTAGTTGAATAAGCATTCTTATTGCTGGTCTTTTTCATTAAGACACATTCTTGATGAAGCATTAAGATTGATCTCAAATTTTTATTTTTTTCCATGTAATCGTATCTACAGGGAGCGAAACACAGAGCTGATTGTCTTCCCAAATAAGGCGCAATCAGGGAGGAGGGCATCTGGCTGATCAGAGTACAGATCGATGGAGAATGCTACCAGTACTATCACAGACCTTTTATGGACATTTTTGATTGATCATGGGACACTGTTATATGATATTGTACATATTTATTTTTCTGTTTACAATATATTTTGTGGACCTTTTGATTGGCACAGAAATTATTTTTGGTATTATCTCCCTGTGTGGAATAAGATAATACTTGTTTGTTGTACTGTTGTATCATTTTTGGCCTCATCTCTGACTCTGTATGGACTACTACCTCATTTCGGCAGAGGTAGTAGACTATGATGGTTTTTTGGATCTGATTCTATTGATAGAAATATCAGAATATGCATATGAATCTACAAAATGTAATTTCTTTCTTTTAATGAAATTACAAATTTTTCCATGGGAAAAAAAATATTGTAGGTGTTGTGTAATGATTTCATAGCACCCCCCAAAAAATTATTTTGGTTTTGGGAAGGTGAAATGACTTGGCCCTCTCTAGAATTAGTTTTGCCACTCCCCTTGAATTGTTTTTTGACATTACAAATGACTTACCTTATCTCAGTTCACTTGGATTTCCAATGCTAACTCAGATTTATGAGATATAAAATCAATATGAAATGGTTTTGATAACGTTCAAAATAAGGTACTATGTTTTTCTATTGTAACAACACTCAAATCATTGTAATACCAGGGAATCACTATTCCATAACACACAACATTACTCCATGTGATTTTGAATCCAACATAACAAGAACTCAACACGAAAAAGGGTCAAAACACAACTACCAAAGCCAAAAGATTCAAAGTATTTTTATTTTATGTGAATCAGTATAGTGAGCTACAAGCATTCATAAACTAAAAAATATCAACGCATAGGAATAAAAATTATAAGTAACAACAACTCATAAGCATAAACCAATTTGGTTTAAACGCATGGATTTCAATTCAATCAACAACTTACAATCCCCTTTTCCCTCCAATTTCATCATTCACACAGAAAACACTTTCCGGCTTACAAATATTGGAAAGTAAAGCGATTTGCAACCTTAGGAGTGTAGTTGCATAAGTTCATTTATTCTCTCCCTCTCTCTTCTCCTCTCTTAGGAACTTCTCTTCTTTTCTTCCTGGCACTCATTCTCTTTAAAAATAAAGATAAAATGGGATAACCAAGGGTCAGAAGAGATGAATCGTTTCATATTCTCTCCAAACAAGGAAACTAAAACCATATTTAAAACAAAAAATATCTCCACTTATTTAAAAATAAAAATCCTCCTAAATTAAATATTTATAATTTCAAAACAAAAGTCCCCCCCCCACCCCCGAACATTGCCATGTGACCATCCCATCACATTGAAAAGCTTTTACGAGTCTTCATGAAATCTTGTGCTCCATTCATGCACTTGCATCACATATTATCTTAATATGCATGAAATCCTATAACTTATTTACCATTAGTAATTGAGTTAACAAATATGGTAACAATCCAATAAAACCCAAATCTGATAGTGTATTGTTATCCTTAGACCAATAACATGGAAATGAACTATGCGTATCCCACTATTTACAACTTTTAATAATAATTTGCCATAAGAAACCAAATGATGGATATTGCAATATATCATCAAAGAAAAGTTTAATAGCCTTTCAACAAATCACATACAATTTTTTAGTATTTCAGTTACCAACAATGATATAATGCAATCTAACTCATAGGAGGTAGGGAAATATTCTAAATGGTCAATGCTAATAAACTATCATAAAATCAATCAAAATCCATGACAAGAACAATCGATTATTATCTATTATAGTTTAGACCTACCACTTGACTCATTATTTATTCTCACCATTTGAGGGAGTTCTTTTAATGTCTTTTTAATCATGCTATTAACAATTTCAAGGAAAACCCCTGCCTTTTGATATTCTTTTGACTATGACATAGCTTTTGTAATTAATAATGTAATGGATGCTTTCATTCTCATATTATAATAAATTCATTGCAACTGCAAGCATTTTTATTTTAATGAACCATTAACCATTATAAAATTATGCATTCAATGAATGACTGGTGGTTAATCCATAACACTACTATTCACTATGTGAGTTTTATCAAAATTATCTATAAGTTAGTTATAATAAATGCGACAAAATTTCTAACTGCCTTTTATTAATCATAAGGACTCCAATTTCATGATTACAATTATTCTTCCAATCCATCATTATCACTGCCATTCTTGAAAGTATTCATTGACACCATCATGCACCTCATATTAAATGCAACCTACTACATGTCTGGAATGCAATTTTGTTAGTACCATACCTGATCTTATTTCAAATAACAACATACCTCTACTCATCCTCATTCCTATAGAACCTAAGAGGTTCTAGTGCTGCAACCTTTGCTTTGATACCACTTGAAACATCCCTCCGTATACCTTGTGCAAAAGTACACAGTGTTAGAAAAATTTTACTATTTTTACCACCATGTAATATTTCCAATGACTTATACCATAATCATAGATATAATCATGATCATTAATTGAAGTAACCTTAGAAAAAGAATACAAAATATCCTAAAGAAATAAGCATTAATGCAAATCATTAACATAATTCCTTCTTCTACAAGTTTACATCATTAACGTTATTCATTTCATCAGCCTTGTTAATAACATATTGAATGATGTAAGTTTCAACATCATGCAAGGTAGAAATATCATCAAGATAACATAATAGGAAACACACAAGTGGACACAGATATAACCTAGAAACCATGAAGGGAAAAACTAACAAACATTTATTTTATTAAAATTTTCATGAGGGAGTCCACCCATCACTCAATAGCAGCTACGGATTCCATTCGTTCTCCATTGTTAAAATTTTACAAGAAAACATAATTTTAAATTCAAACATAATTAACTTGAGATCAACACATTCAACGTGATTTCATGTTTCTCAAACACTTTACCCCACATTTCTCGAGCATAGTATCATCGTAGCTTGGTTGTTTCTTGTAGTAAGTTATCCCTTGTAAACTATGTTGACAATCCTTCATTTTTTAAAAATCAATATTCAAGCATAATGAACTCATTCCCTGCCAATCTTAGTTACCATCCATCCTTCGCCTGTTCCAAAATGGATAAATTAAAAACTACCAGTTTATTCTTCACGAGAGTCACGATTCTTTCTTGTAATTTTTGTTCTCGACAAATCTAGCATCATGATTAAGTAAAATATCCATTTATCAAAAGCCAAATAATCAATCTCTACTAATTTATTATGTAATTTGCACAGTTAATTCCTCCTGCCCAATAATTAAGACTAAGTCCTTTAGATTGAAGCATACAATTAGCCATTTCCTTTAAGGTGCGATTCTTCCTTTCAACTACACCATTTTGTTGTGGAGTATATGGAA
>APFE030028598.1:29598-59103 GCA_000404065.3 Pinus taeda
TGGAAACAAACACAGAGTAGGCTGGTCCCAACTTGGTAAGAATGCAATAGATAAGGGCACTATCTTCTTTCTTAACCTTAACACCTTCCAAGAGAAGTCTAATGGTCTTCAACTTGGACAAGAAATCTTCAATGCAAGAAAAATTATTGGGGTCCAATGTAAGCAACTCATTTTCAAGTTGATGTGCTGTAAGTTCATTTTTTTATTTCAAAAACTTTAGTAATCTGCTTCATTGCTTCATCGGGAGTATCAAGTTCAACAATATGGAATCTAAAATCGAGAGATATAGACATCCCTATCAACCCACGTGCTTGATCTTGCCTATTTTCCCATTTGGCTGCTTTCTCTTCATCTTTCGGCTTAGTTTCTTGGCCTGAGGCTATTCGGTAAAGACCTTTACTTCTAAGTAAATCCACAATGTAGGACCACCATTGGAAGTAGTTGGTGCTGTCAAGAATGACTTGGCGTGGAATTTCCATTTTAACAGAAACTGAAGCTATATATACTAGAACTAAGTGTTCCAGTGGAAATATCTCGAAAACTTAGGCTGGTTAAAAAAAAACGGCTTTGAAAACGGCTTCTGGATGAAGAAGTTATGGCTTTTTGAAAAAAAGTTGATGAAGGCACCAACAAAGTGCGGGAATGTGCAAAAATGATAAAAATGCCCCTTTCTCCAACAAAAAGGAGATTTGAACCCAAGACCTCTACTCTCATAAATTAGCTTTGAACCAAGTGAGCTATACAAAAAGTTTGAGAGAGAGAGAGAGGGGGGGGGGGGGGCTTTGTATCTTTTGGTCACTGAAGCTTTGGATTGTATGCTTGCTTGAGAAAACTCTTTTTCTTCCTACAAAACAAAAAACACAAAACCCAACACAGACATACAAAGAAAACAAGTCTTATGGCTTAAAGTTAGCTTTACCCAAAAACTAAATATTTTCCTGAATGTTTCTTATTTTCCGAGATCACACTAAGGCGCAGGGAAAAGAGCACACACATGAGAGAAATCCTTCATTTCCGTTTCTAATTTGCCCAGATCGCATAGATTCGCAGGGAAAAGAGCATACGCAGAAATGAAAAGGTATAGATCCGGTAATAAAAAAGAGCTAAATAAACTGAAACCGAAATAAACAGAGAGAAAATAATTGTAAACTGCAAATAAACATTGTATACCTCCAGATCTTAAAAATGACGCAACTAGGGCTACTGGAAACCTTTTCGCGTGAAACGAAAGGGGTTCCTCACTGGAACAGATGCTCCTAAAATAACAGAGCAGTCCTCTCAGCCCGAAAGCAATCAGAAACAATAGATCTAGGAGATGGCAGTCGGATGCAGTTGCACCGGCTTCAGATTTGGATCACCAACGGACGCTGCCCTCAAATAGCTCTGATACCATGTAGGAATTTACAGGGTAAGTTCCTCAGACAGAACACCAAAGGACACTGCTCACAAATAGATCACAAATCAATACACCAGTATTTTGACGTGGCTAAAACCCTCAAAGAGGGAAACAGTCCACGGCCTGAGCCAACGCGGCCACTTCAGGGAATTTATTAATAAAAGAATGAAAATTTACATCAGCTTCTTTCGTGAACAGTTAACCCACAAATGACCCTCCATGTGCTTTAAATAGAATTCATGGACCAATCGGGTGTTAAGCCACGGATCAAGTGTCGGTAATACCGAGGAGAGAATGAACCGTCGGATCACTACATATCGTGACCATTGGGTTGTAAGTTACAAATGTACATAGTAAAGAAACACACTTTACCTAACTCTATACTAGACCAAGTTATACTTAACTATTCCTATGTGTCGGAATATCCTAACATTTTCATGTATCATTATCTTGCACATGAATAATAACATTAATAATCATCCTTAGTTTTTTACTTTTTACATGCATCTCTAAGGGGGAAACCATTTTTTTTTTATACCAATTTAATAACATTAGAAAATAATAGAAAATAAAACCAAACTTTTTTTTATTATTGTAATTCATTACACAATTGCACATACTTACAAATGCAAGTCTAATTTTTCATATTTCCAATGCATTAATAAATGCATACAAAAACAATTCCTATTTATCTTTCTTTAAATAAATGGATAAACTTATTAAGCATGAATTCTTATTTATATTTCATATACTTTAAATACATGTGTATAATTATAAAAACATGTTTTCTTATCCCCATCATATTTTAATTAAATAAAATAAATAAAAAATAACAAGCATGCCTTCATATTCATTTTTCAAATACTTAAATTAGCACATATAATTATAAAAGCATGCCTCCTTTTCCATATTTCAAATACTTAAGTAAATGCGTTATAGTTCTAGTTTGTAAAACACATTTATAGAGGCCAACTGTTGTTTATAAATGTGAAAATGGTCACAAGATCACTGATGCATTGCCCTAAACCAGTGCATTTCCATATGCAACCCACATTTATGTTAACAACCTCTAATACAATGCATGCCTACCATATCATAATTCTCCATGCCAATGTCTAAAATAGACATACCATATCATTTCGAAAGGCATTAATGCACATCTTAATTTTCAAAATGGGATTTACACCTACCATAATCTTCAATATATTTCAACTCAAAATATTACATAATGATCTCCTTTAAGAGAATAAAATGGAGAGTAGATGCATCTTTTTATAGTGTTGGTAATTGTAATTTACATGTAACCACATTGATTTCTTCAAGGGTATGAATGGGCCGCAATATCTTAGAGACAACTTATAATATTTAAACTTGAAAGAAGAAATATTTTGAATGGGATTAACCATCCAATCCTTTTTAAAGAAATTAACATAGTTAAATTATCTTTCTATGCACAAAAATTGTACAATTTTTTTCAAGAAAATAACATGGTTTCTAATATTCTTATGCATAATAATCATATGCAATCTTTTTCAAGAAATACCATGGACACTTATCTTTTTATGCAAAAAGGTTAGTATGCAACTTTTTTTTTTCAAAAATTGCATAGATACTTATATTTTTATGCAAAATATTCATATGAAATTTCCTTTCAAGAAATAGCATGGATTCTCATATTTTTATGCACAATAATCATGCAACCTTTTTCTATAATATAACATGGTTACTTTTATTTTTACGCACAAGGTTCATATGCAATTTTTAAAATAAAATAACAAAATTAATCTATCCCTCTAAAAACATAATCATGCAATATTCCCAAGAGATTAATGCATAGTTAACTTACCCTACTCTTGAGAACTCTTCCCTTTGCTTCCTCATCTTCCGCCGATATATTTAATTGATTTTGGAAAGAACAACTAAAATGAACTACTTGAATTTATTATAATACTTCACCTCCAACTGCAACAAAGATTTGAACCAAAAGGTTTTGAAGCAAATGTAAAAGTACTCCAACAAAAATTCTTTAGAACAATACAATTAGTTGCATGCCCCAACTTTATGCACAGTAACTACAAATAGGTAAGAAATTCATTTGGCGGAGCAAAGAAGAAATAGAGATAGTAGAACAAACCCCTCTACAACAAATCCTTACGTGAAAATTATAATGTTATATATATTCCCAAAAAAATACACTTTGCAAACCAAGTGTATCACTAATTATATTTACCCTCAACTCACCCAAAAATACATTTAGTTAATGTCTTTACCTCATTCAATGTATCATATTAAGTATCAATACATATGTATAAACATTTTATAATGTCAAATTGTTGTAGTACTTATCTTTATAATGCATGGACCTTCCTCCAATGTTTTGCAAAACTTGTGTATATGTGAGATACCGTCATTGTGAACTACCACTATTAGCAATAAGAATATCCCATTCGTTGTCTCATTGTCATGTATCGAACTCTTATAGAGATATTTAATCATGTCACCATTCGTTGAAAGGTCACACCTTTCATTAGAGTCACAAGACCCATCTCCATATCTATGCCAATAGAGAGGCGTGCTTCGATAAAATGCACTTTGTTGTGTGCTACCTTTTTGGAAAACATGAACAACGATCGTTCCAATTCCCAGCAGTAACCTTTTGTGTGCTACCTTTTTGTAAGCAATTCCTAGCAGTAACCATTCATATCACATTAAATTAATAATATTTTCATGAATTCCATGTGTAAATGTTTAGTTCTAGGGATATTACAAATTTGATGAACCTTTTTCAACAAACACACTTTATAAGGAGTAGGGTGTGTTTTCCACTTTAATCTAGTTCCTCTACCATCTCTATAGAAATAAGATTTTCTCTAGTACCACTATCAATTACAAGCTTACAACACTTACCTTTGAACTTACATGTGATCCCGAATAAGCTTGTCATTTGACATAGCTCCTTAGCTTCTTTTTCTAATTTAATAAAAAATATTTTCATCAACAATGATTCTCATACCTCAAGAAATTCTTCATTTTCTATTGTATATGTATCTTCCTCTTTGACTTTTACAAAATGTACACCTATATGACCTATTGGATTATCTCTTGGGCATTTCAAAGACATGCACCACAATTTTGCACATTTGTAACATTTCCGTTGATAGTCTCTACCTTTTCCTCTGCCTCTAGAGAAAGATATTCTTCCTCTAAAATCATCTCCTCTAAGTGAAATTTCACTAGAACTTACATGCTCTTCACTTGGAGATTGAAATATCCCTCTTTTACCTACTTGACCTTTACCTCTTACAGCGCTTCTTCCTCTATTCCTTTGACTTTGGTTGCTAGTGATATTTTCTTCTACTTTTAAAATAGCCTGATATGAATCCTTTACTATATTTAAGGTTAAGAGGTTGATCAGATCTTGAATCTAAAATCTCGGAACATTAATGTATCTTACAACTTTCTCGACATCCTCCTCTATATGACCAGTGCTAACACTAAACCTATAAATTTCTTTAGTGTATTATCTAACTATCATATATTGACATTTTGTAGTTTCCTTAAAATATTGAGTTTCATCCTTGGGAAAAAAAATATCTTTAAATTTTTCCAACAATTTGTTCTAGTCTTTAATTCTATATTTTCCTTTCCTATTTCATTTTTCTTATACTTCATCCCACAAAGAATTGCATGTCATTTTAGTCTTGTGACAATGAACCTCATAATTTTCTCCTCCTCAATATCTTTGTTGTACCCGTTTCCCATAGGCTGTCCTTGGCTACAAAAACTATGCCAGGAAACCAACTCAATAGCCTTTAGGCTCAAGCTAGCCCTTGAACCAAAGGGGGCTCCCTCAGTGTTACGAGGTTTTGTTTAATGTTGTTCACCTGTCACTGAACAACAACCTTTGAAGCACAATGGCCAGATTTATGGTTTTAATTGGGGATGGTGGACAATCAATGATAGTTCCTATTTATGATTTAAAGGTTCTCTCACAAGGTTCCCTTTGAAAGTGTCAGCTTCCAACCTGACAGAATGACTTAACATTTTCAAGAATTTGGCAGAAGAATGTAAGGAGATTCCTAATAATTGAGTAGTCAGACTGATTACATGACCACTAGAAGATTTGGATGCATGTAGAATATTTATACAGCCCAACAAAACAGATTTAAAGGGAAACAAAATGGCTAGACTAAAACCAATTCTAAGAGGAGCTATTTCAGACAAGTAGCCTAATAAGCTAATCTCTTTTAATGGTTGTCAAAAAGCACAAAACAAAAACCAGTTAAAGAGGATTTATGATGAACAAACAGTCCAATAAACAAATATCTTTCTAAAGATAATGATTTTGTAGACCTTCCTATAAACAATTTTATCATGTGTAGAAATAAGATATGAAAAACTAGAGAAACATACTCGAAGCACAAAATTATGTCAAAACTAGAGCCATAAGGCTTTCATTGGAAATACTACAATAAAATATTTATTACAGAGTGAAGAATATTCACATCAAAATCCCACACTTATTACTTCAATTGATGAAGTATTTATACAATTTATTACAAAATATCTTGATAAAAATATCAAGGGCTACTACAAATATATAAAAATTGTATTACAAAAATATTACACAAATAAAGGTAACTAGAACTACTTGAAGAGTTATGGTACTATCCTTGAGGATTTCTATTGCTAAGAAGAGAAATTATAATTTTTTTACAACTCATATTTGAGTAGGTGGCCTCCAAGTCACTAACTGTCTTTGAGCATTTTCTCTCGAAATCCTCCAGAATAGGGTCTAGCCATGCCTTTGTATATCTCAATCCGAGATAGATCTGTAAAAATTGAGAGAGGTTATTGTAGATGAATATTTTCTTGAGATAAATCTCGCTCAGTTTCCCCAAATTAAGCTCTAGCTGTTCACAATACTTTATGCAAAAATGTCTAAAATTGAATTTATGTAGTCCGAAAAATAGGCTGTGAAGATGTACTTGTATCTTTGATTATGTTATAGCTATGTAAAATATGAAGTAGGTTATTTTATTTTAGCATCTTAGGAATTGTTGAAGCCTTGGAAATTGGGTCTACAACAAGGGGGATACCCACCCGGTCCGAACCTTGGTTAGCAGCTCCTTTTCTATTTGGTGTAGTGGGTCCGACTAGGGATATGGGACCAATTTCCCAATTTATGTGTGTGTGTTGAGAATTCATATTTCCTTTCTAATAATTTCTAAGTAAAATACTTTTATTCTAAATCTAATGTAATTGTAATCTAATGAACAAAAATATTTAATTCTAAGACTAACCCAGGATTTAATCGTTTAGTTATGTGATCTAAAATGATTTCAAATGGCAATTGGTAATAAAGATCCTTCAATTGCTATGAGAAAAGAATTCAATAAAGATAAACTATTTCGTATAAAAAGTTAGACGAAACAGTTGTGGAAAACATATCGCATAATAAGTCACTCGTATATTAAGCATAAATAAATAGCTATCACCATATAGAAGTGCCAAATGATAACTCAAGCATTCAAGCATTCATATATAAATAACTGAACATGAATATCACCTTAACACATAAGCAGAAATAGTTAAGAGATACAAGTATTATTTATAACTAGTTCTACTCATGAGTTTCAGTAATAATGATCTATGTCTTCTTAATCCAACATCCACTAAGAGTACAAAAGTGCAACATCAGTAGTAGATATTAAACGCAGATATCAATAAATCTTGTTCCATTCATTCATCAAAACCTCCTTGGAGGGTGCAAAAGTGCATGTTCTGAGGACAAGTTTTTGACAAATTTCAGGATCCTTCTCTAAATGCATGAAAAGGGTTTAAATACTACTAGCTAAATCTAAAAATAATTTATTACAAAAATGTGGGATGCAGTTTAAATGACCATCCTCATTTAAGGGAAAAATAAAGCAAAATTAAAGCTAAAACTGAATCTAAAACTAAAACTGGCAACTAACTATCTATGTATCTGTTCCTTATAGTCGCAAGCATTCAACATTTGCTTGAGAAGAGTTGGTTGGCCGACTTCTGACTTTAGCTGTCCTGGGAAAATGGAATCGGCAAGCACTGGCACCATCTTCTTAGCAGAGTAAATGATACATTTGAAAGTCATGCAGTAGTTGTGTGGTTTTACCAAGTATGCCGAGTAAGAATCCCAATTCAACTCGGTTAATCTTTTGATGGACTCTACTCTCTCTTGAGCCTTTTGTCTCCAACTTGTTTGTTGATGCTGTACATTTGGTAGATATTTACATATCACTTGAGAATATCCCTGATAAATACCACTAGCTTTAAAGTTCAAGTTTTGATTTTCACCTTTAGCGCTTTTTCCCACAATTTTCGGGCTTAGTGATTAGAGGCTTTCCTTTTCGAGGGGTTTTTCTTGGAATCTGCCTCCGTTTCTCAATGCGGGCTTCCCTGGTGTGATTTTCGCCTCTTGCTTGTTTTTTTGTTAGAGGATATAAAGCTTAAATTTTGTGAAAATAACAACTACGTGAGTTCTTGGTTCTGAGATTTAAATTTTATTTTTGTGATATTAGCATTATCTAGTACCCATTTGACCATGTCCATGTATGGAAGAATTTTGGGCCTTGCAGCTATCCAATGCAAGAACGAACATGATAGTTCTGTAATTCACACCTCAGAAGACTCGTGTGAAACTGCAGTAGCTGAAAACTATTTTACAAAAATAGAACACAAATAAAGATAACTAAAACTATTTGAAGAGTTTTGGTACTATCCCTGAGGATTTCTATTGCTAAGAAGAGCAATTAGAATTTGTTTACAACTCATATTTGATGAGATAGGCTCCAAGTCACTAACTGTCTTTGAGCATTTTCCTCCTGAATCTTGCAGAATAAGGTCCAGTCATGCCTTTGTATATCTCCACCCGAGATAGATTTGTAAACATTGAGAGAGGTTATTGTAGATGAATATGTTCTTGAGATAAGTCTCACTCAGTTTCCCCAAATTGGGCTCCAACTGTTCATAATATTTTCTGCAAAACGATGTCTAAAAATGAATTTACATAGTCTGAAACATAGGCTATGAAGATGTACCTGTATCTCTGATTATGTAATAGTTGTGTAAAATATGAAGTAGGTTATCTTACCTTAGCATCTTCAGAACACAAACCCCCTTCAGTTTCTCAAGAAGATATTTTATGGGTGACAATCTATTCTGCAAAAGTATGACTAAACAGGAAAAATTTGGGAACGTATGTCTTCAAAGTTTCTTTAAAATATCCCAAACCATAAGAGCGGTTACAAAAATGGGAGAGGTTTTTGTTAATAAGGATATTGGAAGAAACAACCTCTTTCATTTTATCAAAATACGTTCTCATGGGTTCAAAAACCATGTTTTAAATCAATGCATTGTATAGGAAAAACATAGTTTCAATGACCATGAGACAAACAATGGAATAGAAGCATTGTGGTACAACGGCAACTAACATGGTGAAGCTTTATTGGATGAAGGGCACTAAATGGATGATGTGGTTCAACGTATAGGAGAGCGGAGGTGGACGATGACATAGGAGTGGTGGTAATAGAACATATGTAAACCGCGTTCAGGAGTAAGTCAAGGTGGTAAATGGTTTCGGGATTTTATGTACCAAAACACTAAAATGTGAAAAATGTTGTTTATGATGGCAGTTTGGGAAACTTTCTCTTTCGTACCCCCTCCCCCTCGATAAAGTTCGGACGATGAATGAGGGCCGAAAATGGTTGTGGACCATCAGATGATGGAAGGTTGTGCGGGATGAGAGGTGAGGTGATGGGTGTTTAACACATGAGTGAAAATGGTGGTGGGGTCATGATTTCGAAGGCGGAGGTGACTACTATGGGTCCCAGTCATTAAATGGAAAGGGATTTGGTGGGGTCAGCAACTAAGGCTTGTTCCACATAAACATAAAATTAATGCTTTAAATAAATTGTTTAATAAAAAATATAAACTTATATATTTTTATTAAAAATAATTTATTTAAAGATTAAAATAATATAAATAAATCATCCAAAAGCATAAAATATATATATGCCTCAATATTTAACTCAAATGGAATGGCAATTTCACACTTAAAATTTTAAATTTTTAGCATGTCAAAATATGTTACAACAATCTTCATAGTCAAAGTACTTATCCATAATATTGATCCACTTCATCAATTCATTAACATTCAAGTTACCTTTATAGACAAATACCGACATCTTTAGTTCAACACATATTTTAGCTACCATATTCACTAGCTTTTTCTTCTACAAATGCTTCTTCTTCTTCCTTTCTAGAATACTCTTCCACTTATTTCCATCGCTTTCATCTTCTGGGTAAAGGTATGCATCCTCTACCATTCTTTGAATTTAAAATTGTTACCTTTTACTAGGAAACATTTATTTTTGTTGATAGACATCCTCCTATTAAACGTTTGCAAATTAATCTGTCTTCTAATAAAAAATTTGATCATATGGTCAAGAATCAATATGATGGCATATTCTCATAGTATTCTCTACATCAATGATGGCTTTTTTACTACCTTAGTGGTTTTGAGCATCCTTGGTGTGTTTTGGCTCAAATTTGAGCTCCCCACATAACCATTCTCTGAGTTCTTGTATCACTGCGCCCCTTAATTAGCTAGTTATAGTCTCTAATTTTCTACACATGTAAGACCTCTCCTAGGGTTTACGAGCTCTATTTCCTTTTTAGTCTCATACTTTATGCCATGGTAGAGGATGCACTCTCATTAGGGTTTCGAGGTTGAGACTCTTTGAGCATATGGACCCTTGTGGGAGTCAAGGCCTTCAAGCAGACTTGGGTCTAGACTAAAACCCACTGCTGCTACTATGTTTTTGACTTTGAAATCCAAATTAATGTTACTATTTGGGTCATTTAATAGGGAGAACCGAGTTAATCCCTGAAGTCTACCCTTCATTGGAAAATGAAGACACTAATGAGGATCACAATGAGATAATTCCAGGCCTTAATGAAATCCAAAGATTCCACCACCAACAATGCCCTTTTTGGCCAACATCAATGCCCACTTAACACATATCGAACATTATATTCAATATGGTCACAAACCTCAAGTGGGCTCAAGTGCATGCGATAATGTCTTATGATAAATGATGCTTGCCAAGGACTCTTGGCTTATGTTGTGGTTTCAAAAACTTTCTTTTATTTTCATAGTTAGATAGATCCCCAACTACACCTGGCACGTGATATGTAATAATTTCGACAATCTTTCTAAACAATTGTCTAAACCTAAAACAACTTATTGGTGAATATTTAGATAAACGAAAAGATAGTAAAAAATAATTAATATGGTTTTCTTTATAAAAGACCACTAGAATGAGCAAGCAAAACATTGAACTATATATGCCAATGCTTATAATTGAATGTAAAATCTTAAATAACAGAGTAAAAATATGAAATTTTTATTAATAACTTTTTTACCTCTTTAAATTTATAATCATATTTTCAAATTTACCAGTGTAAATTCACTAAGTCAAATTCATGCAGGATTCTAGATCCTTTTACACCGACTTTAGTTTCTAGATCTCCATCTAAAACACATGTAGGATTCTAGATCCTTCTACATCACCATTAGTTTCTAGATCTCCATCTAAAACACATGCAGGATTCTAGATGCTTTTACACCACCATTAGTTTCTATATCTCCATCTAAATCACATGCAGGATTCTAGATCCTTCTACACCCCCATTAGATCTCCATCTAAATCACATGCAGGATTCTAGATCCTTCTTCAGCCTCTATAAATTTGTAATTTCTCTTGTCAAGGAAAGCAAACTAAGGTCCAGGCCTGTTACATAAACCAAAGTGATTTTTGTTCTCCGTGATTGTTTTATCTATTCCGCTGTTTCTGATTGAATAATCTTGTTGTTTCTCCATTTGTCTATCTTCAAATTATTTTTTGCTATTATTATCTAAATATAAATCTGCTATATATTATGTATGCTCTGAACTAACCATAACTTAAAATTAATAAAAAATAAAAATAAAAACAATACAGCATAACTAAATGTCTCCCTTTTTCAATATAAAAATTGATTTTCAATATAAAGAATAAAAAATGATTTTCAATATCTATTGTCCAATTACAATCGCCATGTGTTCGATTTGTTCTATGTCCATTATTCGAATCTATGTTTCTATTTGACAAGGTGTTCCGATTCAGTTACCAGGTGTGCGGATTATTAGGTTTCAATTTAGTGTCGAAGTGCACAACTTACCAAGTTTCAATTTTATGCCCACGTACGTGGATTACCAAGCTTCAATTTACTGCCAAGCGCGTGGCTCATTGCGTTTGGATTTTAGGTTTTGTTTATCAAAATTCAGGTTTTGTTTAACAGTTAATCGTTTTCAAGTTTCAACAAACAGCTGATCAATTCGGATTTTACGAAGTGTGCGGAGTACGGAGTTTTTATTTCGATTATAAGGCAGATTACAATGATTCACTTTCAGGTGAGTTGATAATCAGCTATGTATTTTAGCGTTTTAGGTTTTAAATACCAGTTAATCGATTTTACGTTTTAATTATTAGCTAATAGATTTTAAGAGGATTTAATTTCAGTTACAGGAATTGTTTTTATATATGTTTATGATGTAGGTTTGGAATTGTGATATATCAATTATATTTATTAACAATGTTGTACAGCTAGTGTTTCTTATCGTCTAGTGTTTCTTATTTTCTAGTGTTTTCTACTTCTACTGTTAAATTCTATTATTAAATTTTGAAAAGTGTGAACTACTTTCTATATTTGAAAGTGAGTTCAAAATCAATATTTTGGTTTAGGGTCTACTTCAATTACAAGAAGTTGTGTGTGATTCTCCACGCATTGTATCCATTGTATCAATGTATCATGACAACCCTGTGTTATCCTATAAAACCAATGGAAGTTTTTATTTTTATTTTTTTATTGTCATTATCCATTAAAAAAATGTTTGACATTTGATTCTAGAAATGACATAGCTTTGTGTCACAAAACTACTTGACTAGGCCTAATGGTTAGGAACATATGCTTGGCAAGTTCAAATTTAGAGTCGTTAAGTATGTACACCTTCCTAGATTTAGTAGTCAAATTGTTGCACAGAGGTAGGTCTCTTGTCTCACAGATAAGAGAGTATTTTTAGCATGTCTCCTCCCCCTAGCAAGCGCGCAACAACCTCCCCCAGGTTTGATCCTCGTTCTCCCTGCTAAGGAAGCTCATCTCAACTCACTGTGTTAATGAGATTTGACCAATTCGTTGTAGGCTTGGTTATAACCTTAAAATCAACTTATTATTATTAATACTACTATTTTACCTTGCAAATAATAAAAATGAATATCTTTTTCAACTCTTTCATTTAATTTTGAATAAATATTTATATCTATTAATAAAAGATTCCACTGTTTAACAAGTTACACTCAGTGACAATATATTTAATATATTAGAGAGGAAAATTAGATTTTTTAACTTTTATATTATTTATGAAGAAATTTTTATCAAAAAATGAAATTTTGAAATTCATTAAATTTTACATTTATAAGCAATTTAAATGTGAATAAACTTATTTTTTTTCTTATGAATTATCTTTTGGTAAATTATAATTGTGAAATTTTTTTATTTAAAATTTTTTACCCATTTCAAATATTTGAATAATAAAATTTTGAAAATATTGGAATAAATTATTAAATATAATTTATTTAAAAAAAACTATTAAAAAAGTTAAAATGTATCTAATATATTATAAATAATTTAAACTATATATAAATATTATAAATAATTTAAATTTAAATTTAACCAAAAAATTTAAAGCATTGTCTTCATTATTAATAATAGAGATTTGGAATAATAAAGTATATTTTTAAAATATATTGAAATAATTATTTCATTAAAATGAAAATATGTATTCACAAAATAAGTATTTCGTTATCGATATATACATAGATTAATTTATTAAATTTTAATTTTTTTGAAAACATAAAATTGGTTATTAGCTATATCTATAAAATTTTATATTTGATGAAAAACGATTACTTTAAATATTAAATAATAATAAAAATTTATTTTAAAAATATATATAATTTTTTATAAAAAACTTTATACTGTAAAATAGATTATTGCTCTTCCGTTTAAAAGTTTTGCACTTCTGGAAATAAATTATTGTGAGTGGGGATCCGGGCCTTGCAGTGTGAATTGACAATTTCCTTGTACGTGGGTTATAGGATGTTTTCCCATAAAATAGAGCTCATTTATATAGTACATTGTCATTATTATCCAATAAATCCCATCAAAATGTACATAAAAACCAAAAAAACAAAAAACAACTAATTATAATTAATTCATAGTATAATGCATATATGATTGTATTAGTGTTAATAATATGATTATAAGATTGTATGAGTATTAAAGTAAGTTTCTTCAAATTATATTAATAAATATATTTTCTAATTTTTAATAAATATATTTATTATTTTTTACTTAAAAAAAACCATATATTTTTTATCATTAATCCTATTAAAACTATAGGATAATAATTCTATATAATTCTAAAAACATAAATATATTATATATAAAATCATTAAACCTACTAAAACTATACTGGAACATGCGTGTACATGATGCTGTGGAGATTCTATAATATTTGGTCATTAAAACTACAAAAACTATAGCATAATGATTATATATAATTCTAAAGCAACATGTGTGTACATGATGGTAGGAAGATTCTATAATATTTGGATGTTCTAATCTCTCTATAAATATGGACAGAGCCTTCGAATTGATCACCGATTCACCACTATTCGAGAAAAACACGTCTAAGAAAAGGCGCGCAAGGACTACAATTTATTTGGGTTAATAAACATAATAGCAAGTAGAAATTTAAAACATTATCAGTAGTGAAGAAGTAGGACCTTTCGGTAGATAGATTTTCGAAAATAGAGCCAATAACGACAGGAAGACTTAAACAATATTACAAAGGAGAAAGATAAGACCAATAGCTAGATAAATATGTAAAAACTTTTATAAATGTACGTTGAAAAAAAATTGAGATATAAATGAATTAAAGGTGTAATAAATAGTAAATATGAAATGCATCCGATACCGATAGTGATGACAATTTTAGGACTGGTAAAGATTTACTGTTTTTATATTTGGAGTCAACTAAATATTGTGGAGTTGAGAAAGATATGTTTGAATAAATGTGAAAGGTCATTAATATAAATAAGAAATGAAGTGCGATTTTATTTATGTTCTGGTCTTGAAATAAGTTATTAATAGTAGATAAAAAGAACTATAAAGAATAATAAAATTTTAAAAACACATTATTTAAGAGTAAGGATAGATCAAGTTTTATTAAGATGTTAGAAATCTTAAAAGTAAGTTTTTAGAAAAAATAAATAATGCAAAATATTTTTTAATGCGTTTTACTATATTAACAGATAAAGATGTCTAGTTTTTTTAAAATGTCTCACTATAATATAAATATATTCATCATTCTCTCAAAACCAATTCTTTTTTCTTTTTATTTTTTTTAGAGGAATCCTAGAATAGTTTAATCTTTATCAACTTTACTCAATCCACTACCACTGTGGTAATTGGTGGGTGAAGCTCCTCCATGTTTCCCTCAACCACCCTCATAATGAAGTCTAAGCTTCCAAGACACTAGTGAACTTCTATGGAAACTCCATTACGACGAAGAAACTTTCATCTTAATGGATTGTTAAGATACCTCTATAGACACCATTAATGAAAGTACTCACGATAGTAGAATGAACATTTGTTGATCAATTTAAAGGTAATTGGGCCTTCCCTCATGCTATGCAATAGATATTGAAGAAAAAATAGTTTTCATTAATCAAGGGTGTGGTGTTGTGTTCTTTGTATTATCTAGGAATCATAACTTTTTTATTTGGACTAAATCAAGATTGTGCTCTAATGTAGCTCTTCCTTCATGGGGTTAAGAGGCATTTACTTAATCCAGACATCACTAGATTGTGATTTAAAAGTTGAAATATCCTCTATGGCTGTGGTTTGATAATCTATAAGCTATCGTGAACATTCCACTAGAATAGTTCATCACAACTGATTTCATAAAATTACTAAAATATATACTATGTGGGTTAATTTTTCCTTAATATTATAGATTATTTAAAAGCATATTTTTCGAGTTATCTAAACTATGAGACATAGAGAATAGAAGGAAATAAACACACAACAACCATGATAAACATAAGTTTTTCCTTAGGAAACCCTTATGAGACAAAATCTCTCTATGAAGTGACGCTTATCTGCTCTCTTTTCTCTAGCACAAAAATATGCAAGCACAAAGGAAGATGTACTCTCTATGGAGTTACCTAAGACATGTGACCTATAAGGTTTCTAGAAAAATTTAATACCCTTTGTTCTTCTCTATATTATAACACTCGTAGTTTCTTATTCAACTATAGAACAAAATACAAAAGCATAGAATGGAACCCATAATCTTTCTAGTGGCCTAGTATGTAACACAACCCGGTAGCCAAATAGGGGTAACATTTCATATCCTAAACCTTCAGGTAGAGTTAGAATTTGGACCTTCTAGAGTCTTCTTAAAAATATGCATGTGGCCATCTCCATACGTATGAGTAAACAGAGTTGATGAGGTATCCTTTCATACCATGCTTTTCAACTTGTGGGAAGCATAACTTTTTCTATGAGCTCTATTTGACACAATTCTTACCACATTAGAAACGTATTTCTGTGTAGATCAATTCCAAAGTGTTTGGTATAATTTAGATGTTTTTACCCCAAAAGAAGTATGTAATACCTTAAATGGCTCTTAAAGGTATTAGATCTTAATTCTCCAAACTAGAAACTAACATCAAAAAGACCCTACAATTGACTCCTCCAATTTATTCCACTCTGAAACCATTTAGATAGATGAAAAATAATATGATGATCCAATCCAGATCATACCTCCCCATGTATGAATATTGTTGGTCCCCAAAATCTTTACTAAATAAGGATAGGAAACTTTTCTCGTTCTTCCTCCCCAAAGTATCATTTTTCTTTATCTTAAAGTTTTTCTTTCAACCCAATCTACCAAAGGTCACGCTATCCCTTTCTTGCAATTTTGCACCTATTCTACAAAATTGTCTTGTATACCACCTTTTCTTGAGCAGTTGGTGCTAAGTCCTCTATGGAAGGTAGGTTTTTCTCCTCCCCTTGATCCAACATGGAAGGCTCAAAAATGTTGAGATTATCCATAATCACTATTGATTAAATTAGGGAAAATTTTAAGGATACAAATTTATTTTAAAGTTCAGAAACCTTCGTGAATCTTACTATTCACTAACATGCAAAGTATAAAATGTCTAAAGATACTTTTGTAAAAATAATCAAATTTTATAATGATTTTATATAGTGTTTGTAAAATTTTGGCAATTTTTAAGGTAAAATAATTTTATAGTATAGAATTTGGGCTAATCATTTTTATAAAAAAAATGGAATTTGGCGAATCTTTTCTTTTGGAAAAAAAATGGAAAATTAGCCCACATGTGAATATTAGCCCCTAAAATTTTCCCTAGAGTAAATGTGCATGTATGGGAGTAAATTGAATCTATACGAGTTATATCCCTATTTTCCAATATCTTGAAAGGACGATATGATATATCATTGATCTTGTTACAAGGACTCTAAAACCATTCCATTCAATCGTAACCATACTATGTCTCCCACTGTGAATGAATTCCTTATGTTTTGTTGATCATTCATATATTTATACTTTTATGTGACCTCTTCAACATCCCCTCTACTTTCCATGGATCTACACAATATTTTAAACATCTTTTTTCCATTCTTAGTGCATCTCCTATGAGGTCTACCCTGATTTTTCATTAATGTCCATATATGACATTCAAAGTTGAAGATGGATTATCTCCAAAGAAAGTTCCAGAATGTGAATACCAATGCATTTTTCGACTAATTTGTTATATGAGTGTTGTATATAGATCATTTTTCAACCCATGTCCATAGATGCTTTTGATTGTAACCCTTCAAGAGTTGCACCAAATACCCATTGATTAATTATGTATTCCCATATGTTTGAGGAAAAAATGTTATAGAGCTCTTCAATTTTTTGTACATCGTCTTTGATAATGTACTCCAAAATTCAATGAAAAATCTAGTGTCCTTGCCTAAAATTATTCTCAATGGTACCCAAAGTGCACCCAAAGTTGTTTAAAGAACAAGTTTTCTACTCCTTTCCCTTTGATGCTATTTTTATAATACATGAAAATGCACATCTTGTTGAGATTTTCAAATACCACAAATTGATTTTCATTTACTTTCATACTTTTTGGTAAACCTCCCACAAAATATATGGAAATGCTTTCCCAAGGACAGGTAGGTAAGGATAAGGGATGATATAGGTATTTATTTGTATTATTATGATTTTTGGTACAACAAAGCATACATCATATAATGTAGTGTCTTTCATCTTCTTGCATTATGGGCTAGTCCACATAGCTCTATATGTTGGTGGCTTTTATCCCAACACAAAAATGCCTTGCAACCTTGGAGGTGTGAAACTCTTTAACAAGAAACAAACACTCACATTTAGGAACACAAAGAGTAGCCCATTCTAGAGATGATACTCATCTTTTTTTTTCACTGTATTCTCCATGACTCCATCCTTGTAGCTATTGAAAGAACTGCCTGAATCCCTCATATTGTTTGTATGCCTATGTACATGCATTAAAGCTAAAAGGATGAATGTGCATTAGAGTTCCCAAAGTTTTAATTTTTGATGTGGTCCTAATTGTGTCATTCTTCTTGTTCTTGATGTATCTCACTTAGTGTTGATTCTTTTAGGGCATTCTCTAAACTGATAATTACTTATGTTTTTTAAATTAGATCATTTTTTCTTATAGTCTTCTCCATCACAAAGAAATTACATAGATGACCTCAATAGTAAAAAAAAAAAACCATAAGGGTCATAAAGAGATAGCCACACAATAATACAAGTATTAAGAAATGGAAAACCCCACGTGGGGGGAAACCAAACAATATTTTCCTTAGAAGAATCATCAATTTCAATAGAGAGATCAATCAAATACAAGATTAAGCAAACTTATAATGTATCTAGACCAAACATGTTCCACTGCTTCCTATTCAATTCAAACACTACAGGATAACTTTGGTCTAATTTTGTACCAATCAACTCAATCCCGAAACCCATTTACACTTTAGAAGTTTGGTCCTCTAACTCTATATTATATCAAGAACTCAACCTTGTTATGTCTCACAACTTTGACCTTGTCTACCTCGGGAATTTCATCCATCTTCAATAGAGATTGTATCTCAGAAATTAATATGTCTTTCCTAATTAATCTACCTTGGAAACTTGTCCTTTTTTCAGGAATTTTCTTTAAAAACATGTCTGTTTCTCTCACCTTGGAAATATTTCTTCATTGCCTCAGATAGGCCGAACTTGCTTACCTCAAACATATATGAATTTGTTGCATGGAGGGAGGTCGAATGTCACATATTTATTATAGATTGTATTATCTGAATGGGTGTTTCTATATTGGATCGAAGTTGACTAGGAGGAGCCAAAAATTACATTTTCAAAATTTAAAATTTCTTCTCATAAAAACTTTCTTGTTTAACGAGCATGAAGAAAATTCTTTACAAATACATCATTAAATGAAATAATAATTATGAAGGCGTACCATAGCTACAAAATTCAACACTAAGCCTCTTAATACCTAATCAGGGTTGCAGGGTGTCTATGCATGACCTCAATGGTAATATTATGAGTATTGGGTTATGAAGACTGCTCTTTCTTAGACATCCTTAAACCTCATATATGATATCACCATTGTCTTATGCAGAATAGTTTATTTCCAATCATAATAATTTTAGTCAAAAATGAGCTTTGGACAAGAAATTATACCCATTGTAAAAGCTACCCTGTAGGGCTTCGTCAACTTCTATACTACCACACATCTTTATCTCATTTTCCCACATCACTTGATCTAATTAGTAGAAAAAGATATCATTCATTAGCACACATAATTAAGGATTTCACTTGTTAAACTCATTTTTTTCATTTCTACCTAACTTGACAATGAATCATCAACTAATGGATCTTGACCTGCAACCAATTAACCTTCCCTCTGCTAGACACTGGGACATGTAATCATATTCTCTTTGAAACTTTCCAATGTCCAATATCCAACATATTGATGGAGTGAAATTATATATGCTAATATTTGGTATACCATATTCAAATAATGGAAATCCAATAACATACATACATACATACATACATACATACATACATGCATACATACATGCATACATACCTACATACATACATATTCTTGGTTAAGGCTCCTATCAAGCCATGCATACATGTATGCACGAAGAAAATGTTGATCAAGATTTGGAAGAGTGGAAGGTTTTTTCCTGGATAGTTATTCCTAGCAATGTAAGCACTTCAGACCTTGACAATCTTGGTAGAAGGGACTTTGATATTCATTATAATTGGCAGGAAACAATTGTCCCAAAAACATTTTGGAGTAGGGGATCCATTTTATAAAGTATACATAGTTTTTTAGTGTTGTCAATGGCAGCATGGTTAGGGAGACATATTTTCACCTTCCTCTCTATTATTAAAGCAACTCACAGATTTTGAAATTGTCTTTCGACACTTTGTCAATGGTGGAAATGATGGTGCTTTAAAAATTATTATTCAAGGTATTGTTGCAACGAGAAGTCTTATCTCATTGAATACATTTCTCATGCTCTTTCTTCTTCAAAAGCAGATGCTAAAAGTCCATTTTCATTGCTTGTTGCAACTAGTATAGCTTCTTTTAACATATGTGCAAAAATAATACATTATGTTTTGAAAATTCTTATAAAAGATATGAAACCGTTGCCTGATGAGGATTTTGCAGTCTTTTAAAAAGAAATGAGGAATGTTGTAGAATTTTTTGGTTCTGATTAAATAGAATATTTAATCATGTTTCTATGCTCATGAGGCAATTATACAAGGCAGATGAAGGTCTACTGATTGATTAATTAACTTCCCGTTCATCTCCATTTATTCATATATTTACTAATTTCCCCTTCATATATCCATAATGATCCATTTTCCACTAAAAATATCTTTTCCTATCGTAAAAATCCTTTTTACATAGGAAAAGTAAAAACCCATAAAAATATTTTTTCCCTAAGTATTGATGTTAAATGAAAAGTCAAATGATTCATTAACAAGCATTATACTTAGTCATTTTCCCTTTCCGCTCATATTTTCATATTAACATTAACATTAACATATAGTATTAAGTCCGTAATTTTCCTTTTCCGGTATATATAACTCCCTTCATTAAATATCCCAAAAACCCTTTAGTATTGTTAGAAACTATCCATTATATACAAATATCACATTGCATATCGACGAGATTACAAGCCTTTTAAAACATGCATATACCAGGTCAATATAAATCATCATTTATTACCCATATCGCATCCATCACAAAGTCCCGGTTAAAGCATTACTTTCTGCTGATGCGATCCCAGACTCTGATCTGCAATCACAATGGGACCCGGACTCGAAAAAATATATATATTGCTCTAATCCCATATCACATCTACCTCATATCGCAGCTCCCCACCTAAAGCAATACACCTCCACCATTTGTGATCGCCAATATGCGATAGGAGGCCTGGACCTGACCTAATATATAATACAATTCAATGCTATGTCACGTCCATGCATTGTTATATGTCTATGTGATGGGCCTATCCCCGGCCCACTCAGATAGCGATATGCGATTAACCGAGGACTCGATGTCATTTTCCGCCAGTGTTAATATAATTTCAAATCCGCCATATATGATTTTGCAATGATTTTATGTGTTAAATCGATTTTTGATTTAAACGTGGAAATTAGCCAAAGCCTCCATTTCACCCCTAATCTGGGTTTTAGCCATGATTAAGTCATTCTTGTGAGAACTAATCCCTCTGTATTCCTATTTTCCTTCCTGCCACTATTAATTTTTCACCCAATGGTTAGAAAGCAAGACTTTCTCCTTTTAAATGCATAAAAAACCATTTTTTCCCTACTCTATCTGTTTTACACAGTGTAGCCTCCACTTTGCCTCTGTGGCCATTTAAACCATCATTATTCCTTTCGATACGCCCTAGATTCCTCAATAGGCTTTGAGAACTCAGCAGAGCCATCACGACCTTCTCTGTCGCCATATTTTCTTAATGAGTGTTGTGTTTTGCAAGTAAGAATATCTTTGTTCCAAGTTTTTAAAACAAAAAACCTGTGTGATAGCTTGAAGACCAGATATGAAGATTTACTGTGAAAAAAACAGTAAAACCTAAAAGAAGCGTAGTGAATTTACTCAACAGGATAAAAAAGAAAGTTACAAAGTTGAAAGCAATATCAGTAAAAGGATTTAACTGAAGGAATCGGCCAGCATGAAGAATGTAAACAACCAAACGGCATAAAGGGGCAAATATCATCATACAAAAGCCAACACAGCCTGAATAAAGGGGACAACAAGAAGAATTTCAATAGCTGCCCTTATCTTTTTTCCATGAAGATCTTTCTTTTCCTAAAAATCTTAATTTGTTTTAGAATATTTCTTAGTTTTATTATTGTATAAATAAGTCTCTCTTTGAGATGGTATGTGTTCAGAGTTGAAGATTCATAGTTCATTGCCTGTAAAGCTTTGACTGTTGGTTCCACTTTGAACTTGGAAGTCACCTTTGAAGGAAGCTTTGTAGATAATTATTGTACTCAGTCTTTCTGGGGCCTTAATACAAAACAACGCATTCTGAATCTAGTTTTACACAGTTCTGTGTTATCCTGTAAGATTTTCTAGGTTTCAATCATCATGTGTTTTCTAATCATATCTTGCAAAGATATCTAGGTGGGAGCAATTATAGTATCAATTGATTCCTATAAGCTCCTGAATTTATCATCTATTAATAGAATGGATTAATGCAATTGTCTATGCCTCTAAATCCCCTCTAATCATAAATCATCAACATCTTGTGTAAGCTTAAGTATACTACCTTGAATGTTTTGAACGTAGGTCAGAAGGTTTTCCAACTTATGATTGTTCTGTTTTACGGTCTGGAAAGTGTGATAATCATATTTTTTGTTGTCTTCTACTCACCACTATTTTGATCTATATCACTGTGTAAAGTCTTATAGTAGCCCTTTGCTGAAGTAATTAATATAACCCAAAGATTAATTAATTCGATCGTACATTTGTTTTCTTTCATTGGTCTTCCAAAATTAAAACAAAAACCCCCAAAAAAATATTTTTAGATGCTCTGGCATTGGTAGCTTGACCTACTACTATCTCAGAGGTACAACAAGGCATATTTGAAATATATTGATTGAGGAGATGAGCTTTATAGGTTGAAGGCTATGCATGTAGACAGATTCTCGTCTGTGAGAAGCCTTTCTTGAAAACAAGGATTATCCTTTTGGTGGTAGTTTTGTCATTCTTGTGGGTGACCTTGGGAAGCTACCTCTTCTCAAGGATAAATCCTTGTATGTAGGTATAATAAATAGGAATTTTTTATGGGAAAGTTTCAACATTGTTTTGATTTTCGACAAAATTTATAGGCAGCAAGGAGACGATCTGAGACAAACGTCTTTTCACAATATTTTGACAAACATTAGAAATGAAAAGTTTTTTCTTGCTGACTGAGATCTACCTATTATGCATGTCGATAGTTTCTTGGATCGACTGTTTTTTTTTTTTTAATTCTTATGTTCACTTATTTGCGATGAATAGTCTTGTCAAATTGTACAACCGAAAGATGCTTAAATCGCTAAATTGTCCTATTGCAAGATGTCTTGTAGAATGCACTAGAAGAACAAAAATAGGTGACAACAATGACGATTTGTTGGAGCATGCATTGCTACTATGTCGTGGAGAGTGTGTGATGCTAAAGTGTAATTTTTTGGTTGAGGCTAGTTTGGTTAATGGTGCTTTTGGATATGTTGAAGATATTTTCTATGCACATAGTTCAAAGCTACCACAACTTCCACAATTCACTATAGTTATTTTTCAAAAGTACTTTGGTGTTCACTTTGATAGAGATTGTCCAAATAGTGTGCCAATTGTGCATGTTGTTAGGGGGAATGTTAGATAGATGCCTTTGAAAATGGCATGGGCATTGACAATTCACAAATCACATGGGATGATTTTGCAACGAGCCACTATAGGTATTGGAGATAGATAGAGGAAGGATTTGACATTTAAAACTATATCAAGAGTGAAATCGATAGATGGTTTGCGGATTTCTTGACCTTTCTCTTTTCAACGTTATGCTAAAATGTGAGACATTGCATATTTGACGCATAGAAAGAAAGAGGAGGAACGATTTAAGTCAATATCATTCCGAGGGTATTTATCTTGAATATAGTTTAGTGTTTTGACATGTCTGTGAGAAAAAGATGAGTAGTTATGTATAATTATTATTGTTTCTTGCAATTATATGTATGCTGATTGATAAAAAATTTGTTCTTTTTGTTGATCATTTGAATAGATTTATTGATTGGTAATGTCCGTAAATTGACCGTTTGGAAGAAATTGCATGGGTCGTTAATGTTTTAGTGGCGATGTTGTTGTTTGATTCGGTAAATTTTACATATTTATTCTTTATTTTGTCCTTATTTTGAATGCTATTATATTTATGTCTAATAAAAAATATTGCCTTTAAAAAAAAACTAAGAAATAAAAAATCACTAATAAAATATGTGTATCTATATATTTGTCAATTTTTGTGTGTAGTTACTAATTTTAATTGTATCTTTTTGTCTTTGAAATGCGGATATGGAGAACAATGATGGCATCTATTACATTTCAATGATAAAATCTATTGCATAAACCATAAATTTTGTTGCCTATATTCATAAAAGGATTGATAGAAAACATGGTCTCCATCCTTTTTTTATTGATGAGCATATTCGTGTCTTGGATGGAATGAAATTATATGTCGAAACATTGTATCATTTGCACCAAAAAGAATTTGGAAGGAAAATAAAGGGATTGGTTGGAAAGCGTGAAGCATCGTGAGCATTATCATGTCGATTTGAATTGCTGATACTTTTGTCACTGGTCTAGGTGTGTTTTGGAAGAGGTTAGCATAAATAAATATGTTCTGGTGGAGTGTTTAAAGTTGATTTTTCTTGTAGACTTTGTTGATGTTACAAGACCCAAAATATATCTCTAAATAATATATCTCAGGAAAATCTTTCTTTTTTCTGTGTAAATGTTAGCAAATTCGATATTGTTGTCATTGTTGTTTTTATGTGTAAAATTGTTTGTCAATTGTCTATGAATTTTAATTGTTTGATAGTGTTTAATATTCTTCCCTTTTATTCAATATTTTTTCCATGCGTTTAGGATACATTCGAGTTTGTTGTTTGTATGATTTAATGCATTTTGGTTTATAATGTGTGAGGGTTTTTTATATTTTGCCTGGAATGTGTGTACATGGCTTTATAATATCTATCCCTTGGGTTTAATATTTTTCCCTTTTGTTTATAGTTCGTTGGTGTTATTGTGCTAATTTCCTCACTTTACTTTTCACTTGGGTTTATCAATGTAATTGTTCATATTCGTAGGTTCAAATATTGCTCATTGCATTTATAATATTAGTCGTAAGGTGTAATGTTAATCACCTGGGTTTGAAATCATGAGAATTGATGATCTAATGTCACGTTGTGACAAATATTGTCACAATATGACAAATGAATCATCCTTAACCATTGTGAACGATTACGAATGGTGGCCAATCATAACTATCGACATCGGTGATAATATTTATTCCTTATGTTTATTAATGAAAGAGTTAACAATCGTAGAGTAAATATTATTCATAAGATTTATAATATTAATCCTCAAGTTATATATAAAAAAATTGTTATTTTATTTTATTAGTATAATTATTTATTATTATAAAGTATTTTTTATATATTTTAATTTTGATTACTATTATTATAAATTTAATTTAATTTAATTTTATTTAATTGAGTATATTATTTATTATTATTTAATTTATTGTCTTATTTATTAAAGTTGTCAATTTTAATGTAGATTATTATGATAATTATTAATAATATAATACAGTTTATTTTTTCTTTATAAAATTTGTTAATATTAATATTTACTTGTAATATATTGATAATCTTTTTTATATTTTTATTATTTTTATTAATAATTAATAATTAATAGTTATATTTAATTTTAATAATATTATATATTAATTTTAATTATTAGTATTTTTATTATTATGATTAATGTGAGTGTGCTAGTTGATAAAACATTTAACTTTATTATTAATCTCCAAAACACGAAAGAACATAATAACTTTATTATTGATCTCCAAAACACAAAAGAACATAATTTTAGATTCACGCTCAAAATGAGATAAACATATCACCAAAAATGTTTTATATTCATTTTTTTTTTTTTTTTTTGTATTTAGTCTGATTATTTATTATCTTAAATTAATGAAATTTTAGGCATGTATTTATTTCTTTAGATATATAGATATGTTATTATAATAATCTAATTTTAAGGTTAACACTAACTCTATATCAATTTGATGTATAAGATTGGCTTTTTGAGTAAAGGTGTACATCCTCTAGTATTCTTTGAATTTGAATTTGTGATCTTTTACTAGGAAACATGTATTTTTTGTTGATAGACATCCTCCTACAAAATGTTTGCAAATTAATCTTTCTTTTAATAAGAAATGAGATCTTATGGTCAAGAATCACGATGACGGCATATTTTCATAGTCTTCTTTACCTCTATGATGGATTTTTTACTACCCTAGTAGCCTTGAGCATCCTTGGGGTGTTTTTGCTCAAATTCCAGCTCCCGACATAATTGTTCCCTCAGTTGTTGTATCATCCCACCCCTTAGTTAGCCTAGTGTACTCTCTAATTTTCTACACATGTAAAACCTCTCCTAGGGGTTTACCATTTCCTTTATGTTCTCCAAGGCTATTCCATGGCAAAGGATGCACTGTCCTTGGGGTTCGGAGGTCGAGACTCTTTGAGCATATGCACTCTTGTCAAGGTCTGGAAGCCAAGGCCTTCGAGCAGACTTGAGCCTAAACTAAAGCCCATTATGTTGCTATTGTTTTCCATTCTCCTAGCCTACTTGAGAAAATTCAACAATTGGAAGATTTCACCACCAATGATGGCGACCTCTATTCTGCCTTTGAAATCCAAATTAAAATTACTAGTTGGGTCATTTACGAGGGACAACCCATGTAATGCTCAAAGAAAAATATGAGGATCATAATGAGATAATTGCATGCCTCAATGAAATTGAAAGGGTCCACCTCAAACGACAATCCTTTTTGTCCAACCTCTATGCCCATTTGGCACATATAGAAGGCCATATTCAATATGGTAACAAACCTCCAAGGGGATCAAGTGCACGAGATAAGTCTTATGATAAATGATGCTTGCCGAAGTTTGTTGGCTTATGTTGTGGCTTCATAAACTTTCCTGTATTTTCATAATTAGATGGACGCTAACTACACCTCACACATGATATGCAATTATTTTAGTACTCATTCTAAATAATTGTCTAAACCTAAGATACCTAGCATTAAATTTATAATTGTCTATATTTTGATGAATGGAAAATTAATCAGATGTCTTCGGTCTAGACGATAACTAAAATGGTTAAGCAAAACATTAAACTTTATATGTCAATTTTTATAATTTAATATAAAATATTAATTAACAAAAGAAAAAATAGGAATTTTTTTATCAATAACTTTCTTACATGATCATATTTTCAAACTTACCTAAAATAATAGAATTATAAATTTAGCTATTTAACTTAAAACTAATAAAAAATAAAAACAATACAACATAACTAAATGTTTCTTAACTCAAATTTTCTTTTACTTTCATAGTTAGATGGATGCTCAACTAACACATGATATGTAATAATTTTGACAATGCTTCTAAATAATGGTGTAAAACAAAAATAAAAACAATACAACATAACTAAATGTTTCTTAACTCAAATTTTCTTTTACTTTCATAATTAGATGGATGCTCAACTAACACATGATATGTAATAATTTTGACAATGCTTCTAAATAATGGTGTAAAACAATGATAGCTAGCATTGAATTAAATGTTTCTTAACTCAAATTTTCTTTTACTTTCATAGTTAGATGGATGCTCAACTAACACATGATATGTAATAATTTTGACAATGCTTCTAAATAATGGTGTAAACCAATAATATTTAGCATTGAATACAAACTAATAAAATGTCCTGTCTAGTTTTAGTTGTAGAAGACCACTAAAATAAACCAGCAAAACATTGAACTTTGTATACGAATGTTTATAATTTAATATAAAACTTTAATTAACCGAAGAAAAAATGTGAAATTTATATTAATAGCTTTCTTATCTTTAAATCCATGATCAATTTTCAAAATTTTCAAATTTACCTAATATAATAGGATTATAAATTAACTATTTAACTTAACATTAATAAAAAATAAAAACAATACAGCATAACTAAATGTTTCCTGTTTCAATATGAAGATTGATTTAAAAAAAAAAAAAAAAAAAAAAAAAAAAAAAAAAAAAAACCATTTTCAATATATATTGTCCCACTACAATCACCGTTCTATGCCCTTTATTCGATCATGTGTTTCTATTTAACTAGGTTTTCCGATTCATTTACAAGGATTATTAGATTTCAATTTAGTGACCAAGTGCACAGAATACAAGGTTTCAATTTTACGCCCACGTGCGTGGATTACCAAGCTCCAATTTACTGCGTGGCTCCTTGCGTTTGGATTTTAGGTTTTAGTTATCAAATTTCAGAATTTACTGCGTGGCTCGTTGCGTTTGGTTCTTGCGGACAAATGGGGGAAACCTTTGTGATTACTATCCATTTTTTCAGAAAGTGATTACTATCCATACAAAGTAAAGGCAAATTCAAAGCGACGTGCACATGCAGATCAGATACCTAATACTAAATCACATAAGACAATTACTGTCTTAAAAGATGGATCAAGAAATTCAGACGATGCAGCAGGCGTTGGGGTTCTCGTCGCTGAAGTAATAAGTGTTGTCGCTGCAGTAATGGCAGCTTGTCGGAAGAATAACATAAGCCAGATTCGTCTGCGACACTTCCTACTTTTCCTCGGGCGTCTTTTCGTCATCAGGCTTCTTCTCTGGTTCTTTAGAAGGTCCGACGCTCACCAATTCAGCGAATCCGAATTTTCTGAGACTAGCCGTCACGGACACCGGATCCGCATCCCCAATTACAGTCATCTTCTGATCCGTGTCGTCAATGGATACAGACACCACACCTGCAATGGATCCACCGACCTGCTAGAATTTACCACAAATTATTACAACCCTCAAAGCCCGGGTAAGGATACATAATAAATAAGTGGGGACTTAACCTTGAATCCCTGCAACTGCCTTGATGGCTCTCCGTTTGCATTTTTCGCAATTTAGCTGTACTTTCAACACGAGTTTCTGCAAAATCATGGGCATAATTCACGTCAGATAACCGCTTAAAAAATAAAATGATAGATCAATAATTACTGGGCTACCTGGGACATCCTTGACATCTACCGTGAGTAGGCGTACTGGAGATGTTCTAGACAAATCCCTTCCCCTTCTGCAATCTCCGCTGTGAAAGAGGACTCACTAAATTAATCAGAGCTTTGGAAGCGCACTCGGGATGTTAAGTCCTCGATGTTCTGAGATGGCAGTGGTGGTTAAAGGGAGGAGGGATTTTATTTTGAGGAAGTATTCTTGAACTGTAATGAGAAACGTGAGAACCACTCAACATCAGCGAGAAATGTGTAGGGTATTTTTTTTCTGTTTGCAATGGGAAAATACCAAAACCACAAAAGATTAACTGAACACAGAGTCAATGCTCTGTTAGCTTTGCTCCAGGATCTTTTTGCTCAGAGGACCCTTTTAAAAAAAAATAGCTGAGAACAGAGTATTTCATCACCATAAAAGATCTCTATTCATTAAAATAAAATGACTGATATACATTCAT
>APFE030028598.1:63269-75550 GCA_000404065.3 Pinus taeda
CCTTCTTCACTGATGGTCATGGTCAGTGCTCCCTTTGCATGAAGCTCATGCAGTCTGTCCCATATATCCTTTGCTGATAAATATTTTCCTAGATTCTTCTTTACAGAATCAGGCAGACCATCCAGGATTATCTTTGCTGCTTTTGCATTGTGCTCCTTGGATTCTCCATCCATTTTGCTATCATCAATCACTGACTCCCCGACTTCAATGCCTTCAGACTTTAAGAAAGTCCTCATTTTTATTTCCCATATATCAAAGTCCCCATCGAACTTTAAAGCCTCAAATAGAATGCTTTCAAATAGTTTGTCTTCTATTTTAATAGAAGAGGGAGACACAACCTTAGGGGATTTGGACACTTTCTTCTTTGACCTTGCCATTCTTAACTATTTTTAAAATCCCTGACTGTGTTTTTAAAATGACTCACTGTTTCTTTAACAGCAACTCAAAAGCTTGAGAAATACCTGAATCTCTTTGGCTGAAACTTCACACAGCTGGAGAAGCTTTACTGCTGCTGCAACAAGGGTCTTTCCTTCAGCTTCTTTGACACTTCAAAGAGCATGAACCTGCTCTGTCACCATCAAAGAGCCTGGACTAGCTCTGATACCACTGTTGGGTATTTTTTTTCTCTGTTTGGGATGGGAAAATACCAAAACCAGACAAACACCACAGAGCCAATGCTCTGTTTCCTTTGCTCCAGGATCTTTTTGCTCAGAGGACCCTTTTTAAAAAATAGCTGAGAACAGAGTATTTCACCACCATAAAAGATCTCTATTCATTAAAATAAAATGACTGATATACATTCATCCTCTTTGCTGAGAGGGATTTACCAAAAAAACAACATTAAACCAAAACTCTGTTTTCACCTGAGAATTTACAGAGACATATTAATCCTCTTTCACTCAGAGGGATTCACCAAAACATTACAAGATAAATTACTCTGCCTCCTATGAAATTTTACACCACTGTGTAAATATTTCATTTACATTCACTGCTGTGTGAAAACAAAACTTACAGGGAGTTACAAAGTTACCTTTTCACCTGTGTGAAACAATACATGGTTTGAAAACCAAAACAACCCACTGGTTTCATTTACTTCTCCTCTTCTTGCACTGTTGTGCATTCTTTTTCTTTTTACATCACCAAGACAAAAATGATTTTACACTGCTGCTGCATTTTTCTTTTACATTCCAGAACAAAACATATTCACACACACTCCTGTGTGTTCCTTTCCTGCAATACAAAATTACTCTGTGTTTTTACGGGTGCTGCAGACCCTCTGTTTTCCTTTCTGCCGAGAACCAAAAAAAAACTTCATATGCAAATTACATTACATTCTGTTGGTGCTGTGGACCATTTTTTTCTTCACCGTGTGCAACTCACACTAAAAACTACAATCCATTCTGTATAATGCGATTACCATATTCTTTTTACAATTCCCGCGGGTGTTTTTCTTGTTCACATGACAAAACATTGGGTCAACGTTTTTTTTAAAATATATTAAAAAAAAAAACTTACATTATACTTTGCCCATGCTCCATATTAAATAGCCGTATGAAATATTAAACTTTTACCAAACCATATGACATAAAATTATTACATGGTATGGTCCAGTGATTTTTCTACTCCACGCTGCATTAACTTTGACAGGCCCGTATGTACTTCGGACACCTTAACTAGCGGAGACTTTTCAGACAATCAAACGGCGGAGGACATTCACTGTTGATCGGACGCATATCGGGCGGGGTAAGATGACTGAAGGTTACCTTCCGATGGATGTGACTTGCTGATGTCAGCCCAGCATCACTGCTGGACAGTTGTCAGCTCCTAATTGCATCGGAGCTCGTTGCACGGAAACTACTTTGGGCTGAAGGGTGGTGCGATATGATACCGGGCAGTTTAGATTTCCTGCGGTGGTTTTTAGTTCCCGTTGACTGCTGACCCGCGCGCGCAGTGAATTGCCGTCCATCGTTGCCCACGTCCGTCGCTGCCCACGTCCGTCGCTGTTCCCTGCAACCTGCAGTTGGAATTAACATTCCAACAAGCCAGTGGGTGCTTAGTTGAATATGCATCACCACCCTCCACAGACACCATTCTGCTATGACAAACAGGACCATCCAATTTCTCAAAAGCATCATGCTGAGATGTTATGGAATTCACTGAAGTCTCAAAAAAACCTTCTGGTTGCCTTGGCATTGGAACCAGTGGCATCTTCCAAGGTAAGCTCTCTAGTTGTGGACACTAGGTGCCTAGTTGAATATGCATCACCCTCCTCCACAGAAATCATTATGCTATCACAAAATGTATTGTCTTGACATCTCTTTCTCTTGAGGGTTTGATGTTCTGAAACAACCATCTCAGATTCTTCCATTTGTCCACCTGCATTGCAAGCAGTTACGGGTTCTACTTTTAAATTAATATCTGCATTGATTGTAGGTCGCACCTCCACAGGTTCATCTTCACCTCCATTAGTATCCAAAGTTACCTTGTCGATATCATTCCGCCAGCGGCTATGATGTAAACCTCTTTCCTGTGATACAAAACGAGTATATTACTTTTCAGAAAGAATAACGCAAATCAATTGATGTAATTTATCTGACAGGTGGGCAGGTCCAGGTAGATCGTTTTTCATTCAACTGCTGACACAAATAAATTGATTTAATATAATTCATCACAAAAATGGGAAGAAGGGATTGTTTTTTCATTCAACACTGGCGCGGCTAGACTCTACTACAAAATAAATAAATAAATGTAATTCCTAAATCATAAACCATGAAAAGTAAATTATATTACCTCCATTCGCAATAAAATTTGTTGGGCAGCGCCGATCTTTGCAGATCTTTTGCTTTCATTCATCCATGTTCCAATTATATGATCTGATTCTTCTAAATAAACTACGCCGGTGGCCATAACTCCTTCCACCTGTTCCTCAAAATCCCATTCAATGTTCCAGTGATGTTCAGAACATATTTCTTGCAGCTCCCGCAGTGGCTGCAGCTGCAGAGTGTGAGGTGTAGCAATAGGAGACAAAATATGCTTCATTATCTTCCATACACATTCAAAATCGAATTGGGTATCTAGGAATATAGCACCTGCAATGCTTTCTATTATATCTCCCAGCACCTGGTTAGAATAAAAAGAACAGTCACAGAGGAGGAACCAAAAAAACTACTATGAACTGCTGAAGAACATACTCAAGAAACGAAAAAATGCCTTTCATTCTTTTTTAAAAGTACACAAAAACCTTGTCACAATTAAAAAAGCATGGTATTTACTCGCCTTTGGTCCTGCCTCTGTGCCGCCAAAAGACTTAAATTCACATTTCGGTTCCTTAATTTGGTCAACATAAGTTACGAACTTTGTTATTTGATTCATTAGAGACTCTGAATCATGACGAAGATATTTCTGAATGTTATATTTCACAGCAGCACGTGCCAAATTCTCATTGTTGACAGTTGACGAGCGTAAATCTGTTAAAATCCCTGGAGGAAGTCTTGGGTACGTTGAATAGAAATGCCGCGTGATAAGAAAATCCAACACAGAGTCCCCCAGAAATTCTAAACGCTGCACAATGATAACTTTTCAACATACTATCCAGCGATAATTTCACGATTTACCATAGTTATATTGTAGAAGTTAGTTGTAAAAAGTGTCATTTCCCTTCTACAACATCCAGCATTGAAAAAGACAAAGAAATATCAAATTTGAAAATAGTAACTAAAAAGACTCGGGTTAGTTTTAATTTTGGATGGAAAAACCATCTGTTCATTACTGAGATGTTATTATCACGATTATGGAAAGATAGGTTGAACTTGGATATCTTTGAATTATGCAAAGTGGTAAGTAATTCAATCTCTTTTAATCATGTTTAACTTATAACATAAGAACTAAAATTCACACAAATTAAATAATATACACTTAATATGTAAAAATAAAACTTATATACTTCATATATACCTGGTAACAACATCCACCCTTGCTTCCCTGTAGTAGTGATGCATGTGTAATAGCTTGCACTAACAGAGCCTTGTTCTGGAATTCATATCTCAACACTGATTCCAGACCATGCAAATTCGTGTCCCTTAAAACAGAAGGATCGACAAAAGCACGTGGACATGCTGCCACTGCTAAATCAGGTTCAATATCAACTTCCATATTCATCCACTTCATGAACTCAAAAGCAGCAGGTGCGTCACCCTTAACATAGTGTGCTCCAACTAGAGCCTCCACGGCATCAGATATTGTCTTCGGGGATATCCACCGATGACCCTCATCACAAGATTTCCCATCTGTAGCTAAATTATCTTCCTTTCCAGGTTTACCTAGATCTTCCAGGTTGCAACGACAGCGACTGGCTTTTCTCTTAGCCATTCCAGGGGCGACCCATCGACGTGCATCAAATGTTTCATCGCAAATATATTCCTGTCCATCCCGGTAATCACAACATATCATTATCATGTTTAAGGGGTAGTTTTATTGATATGATCTTATTATGTAACTATAAGAATTAATGTTCATAAAAATGAATATTTAAATTTTTTCAAGTAAAACCAGCCCATACTATTTTAACAAAAGATATAACATTGGCTGGTCAAAAAAAACCTTCAATAATATGGTCATATTTTCTAAATTACAGATATAATAACGAACACATAATTTGATACCTGCAGACTGCGAGTGGTCGCTAAATGATGAAGAGTTGCATTTGAAACTAGCTCAGCTCGAAGTGCAGAGAGTTGTCCTTCATTTTCTCTTTCATATTTCAAGAACAGATGGCAACTAACGGCATATTTTAAAAATGAATCCCCTAGCCATTCTAGCCGTTCATTTGAAAACGATTCTAAACAACGGGATGTAGTGAGTGCTTCCATGATCTATCAGGAAACAGAGATATAGAAATGTTACTTAAAAAAAAGCACTACTAATCTTATAAATAAACATATAAATACAAACTTACCAATTCAGGAGGTATGAATGGACATTTAGGACGCTCTTCCGTAATAACTTTTCCAAGTTGTCCAGCTAGCACTAATGAATTTAAGCGGTACATTAATGAATGAAGTAAATAGAGGGATCGAATTATAAATGATTGAACTCCTAAATCGAAGCACAGCGCAGGAGGAAGCTCTACAAAGTTATCGGAATCTGGTTCTTTTTCTGTACATATCAAATCAAAATCAACCATTTACTATATAATTAAAAAAAAATAAAAAATCTTAAATTGAATATACTTTTACCACTACTACCAATTAAAATCGATCACTCATTTCATACTGAAAATGTTTTAAATTGAATATTTCTTTACTAAATATATATTATATTTACACATTGGCATTACAATATTGTTGGTAAAATTGCAACAAAATTGCATCAAGTTAAAGAAGAAATAAACAAAAACCTTCCTAACCTTTTAAAATGTCAAAATGGTTGACAAGGAGATTGTAAGGCCGATGTGTCTGCTTCAGTAGTAGAAGAGGTTGGTTCACATGTTTGAGTTGTCTTTGATATCTACGAAATAAATCATTATTAATTTTGTATCTTTTCAAATAAACATAATTCTATAAATCTTTAAATATGTTAAAATATCACATATCCTTACTTTTTTTCAAAATAATCACAATAGGAAGTGTATTGAGATTCTTTTCCATCCTTGGGTGGAGGGAAGGGACTTTTGGAAGTTTTACCAAAAAGAACTCTGACAACAATGTAAATTCTTCCTGTATGCACAGCTATTATTGTTTTATCTACTATGTCCGAAGCTCGTTGAATTCCAGTGGCCAAAGAAATGGCTTCTTCTTTCGGAACAGTGTACTGTAAAAAATACCTCTTAAGCAAGATACCAAAATCATCTGTAACATGAGTGCCCTTCTCTGAACCAAAAAGAGAATTAAACAATTTTGTTCCGGAAATACAATATCTG
The DNA here is from genome assembly GCA_000404065.3 of Pinus taeda. Lineage (NCBI taxonomy): Eukaryota > Viridiplantae > Streptophyta > Pinopsida > Pinales > Pinaceae > Pinus > Pinus taeda. The sequence continues at coordinate 69,187 of APFE030028598.1, forward strand.
ATTAACTCCCAGTCAATATTGGCCTCTCTGTGACAAGCTCCAAAACGTTCTTCTTCAATGGGCAAAAGGAAGTACATATTACAACTAACCCATAGTTTTTTAGTTTTAGACTTGGCTTGAACTAATACTTTAGTAAACACTCCATCGAAGAGTGTTTCGTGGAAATATTTTGCAACTTTCAACTGTTGATAGAACACACCAACAAAAAAAAATCACATACAACTATGAGTGAGGCAAAATAATTTGAAATAAATTGTTTGAGGTATATATCAAAACCCTTCAAACTAATTTTTCTATAATATTCTTACCTGATTGGAATTCAATTCCACATTGCCACAATGCAAAAATTTGGAGCTAACTCTTTCATGTGGTAGAAAGAGTTCTATTTCAAAATTTGCAGTGTGTTCATCTAGCTTTTCTTCAATCAAGAATGCGAAGCTTGCATATTTTGTCCCATTTGATTGTGATGTGAAATAAAGTTTGTAAAGTTGTAAAGTTACTCCACTCAATTTTTCACCCCATGTACCAGATAAAGCATATCCTTTATATGAATGCAGCTCCTTTTTCTTGCTTATACCTAAATAAGCACAAATATATTTCTCACTTATCAGTTTTTTCCTTAAATACTTTAAATTAAATGATACTAACTGTAAAGCATAATATATTTCAAAAGTATTTGTAGTAGAAGAAATCAGGCACGTATTTAAAAAAATGCCAGCACTCACATTTACAATAATTGGTGCATAAGAGGAAACAACATACCTCCATGATTAGAAGTCTCATTCTCAGTCTCTTGTGAATTAGTTACTTGTTTCTCAGACAATTCCTCTGAATTCTTTATTTTTTCCTGTGACAATTCTTGTGAATCTTTTATTTGCTTTTCGGATGATTCTTTTGAAACTCGTTGTGGTAGGAGATGTTCATGAAGGTCTTCATTTGCGTGGGACACCTTGCATTTCTCCAAGTCCAGAAGATTCTTTGGAAGAGTGTGCTTCAAAGTTCTCTGTGTAAATACAACTTTGGGCGAGTAATGCCTAAACCAACAATATACCATGAATCAAATAAATGCCCAAAATCCTACTGAACATACACTTTACACAACTTTGGGCGAGTAATGTCTAAACCACCAATATACCCTGAATCAAATAAATGCCCAAAATCCCACTGAACATACACAACTCTTACTGAATATACATAATTATTTGTTAGATTATGAGTTTGTATACCATACAATTGTGGTCAACTTCCTATTAAAATGTGTAATCTAAAAGTAGAAAATGTAAAATGGTAACTAACCGTATTATCAATTCAGAAATTAATATAAATACAGAATACAATAATATTAATAAAAAATATAATAAATTCAAAAATTAGTATGAATACAGAATACAATAATATTAATAAAAAATATAATAAAAAACTGCATGTCTTAATAGTGGTCAGTCTTTCTGAGTTTTAATTATTTATGAATTTTCATTTGCCTAAGGTTTAAATGGACTCACTACCCATCCGGAGTAACACAGAAACAAGTGCACATGGGTAGTCAATCCATCCAAAACACACACTGGACAACCTAAAATCCACACACTTAAAACTCTAAAAGCATTGGAAACCATTAATACTACTAGTTGTGAAAACATACACTTCATGCTTTCTTTTTTTCTGGCCACATTAATTCTTAACATTATTCAATATTGAACATTAATTCTTAACATTATTCAATAAAATAATGATAAATTTTATCAGAAAAAATGATGATAATAGTAAGTCCATCAAAACATTGGACAACCCGAAATCCATACAAGTTAAAACTCTAAAAAAATTGATAACGATTAGGACGAATCGCTGTGGAAACATACACAAGCAAGTTTCATGCCTTCTTTTCTGTCTAAGCCAGGTTAATTCTTAACATCATCCAATATTCCAAAAACCATTAGGACGACTGGGTGTGGAAACATACACGAGCAGTTTCCATGCCTTACTTTTGTGTATGCCATGTTAATTTCTTAACATTATTCAATATTAAAAGGAATTAATAGAAAGTTAAATTTCACGAAAAAAACTGAACTCCCAGAAACACCAGGCACTTACTTATCTCCTGGCAACTTTGCACTATCTTTAGAGATGGCATCGACACTGCTATCACACGCGATTGTAGCTCCAGTTGATGAAACATTATAACATTCCTGTGGATTATTACGGCGTGTATGATTTGAATGTCTATTCTGAAACGTCTCCATCTCCATCATTGAATCTCTACGATATATATCAGTTTCAACATTGCATTCCTCTCGATCCCAACGTGCCTGATTTGAATTTCTATTCGCAGAAGTTTTCTTGTTTCTCGTTACCCCTGAAAATCGATTTTCTTGTTTCTCGTTACCCCTGAAAATCGATTTTCACCGCAACATTATAAAAACTAGAAAAGAGTTACAAATTAACAAGGGCCATCTATTTTGACAGACAATCTGAGAATGATGAAACATTAATATCCATTCTTCATTCATCTATTTTGACAGACAATCTGAGAATGACGCAACATTAATATCCATTCTTCATTCTCCTACAGCTTCCACAATTTTTTTTGCATTTTGAATATTATTTTGAAATGCCTGCAGAAAATTTGAAACGTTAAATTGAGATGTAAATATTTAAGTTATCATTATAAATTATAATAAATGATTTAAATTCAAATGAATAATTTATACAGAAAGTAACTTAGACACAATTAGTTGCAATACCGATACGTTTCTTGTCTGTAAATGCACCTATATGTTATCACCACTCTTTGGTGGATAGGCTGGTGCATTTCCAGATTGGAAATAGGAATAGGTGCTGCAACTAGTTGAGTACACTGTCTAGCTATATCTCTCTCTTTTCAAACCTTGCCCGAGTGAAGATTCGCATATCACCGATAATGGTGGGAATTATGCATGGTTCAGAGTAGAGTCACTCACATGGCTAGTGACCATTTAAATATTAAATTCAATTGACCCTAAAAAGCGATCCAGAAATTTGCTTTATAAAGCTGGCCAAATACTCCAACACTGAAGTACAAAACCAGCATGGGCCAAATCAATTAACATAGTAAACTGCGCTATAAAGCAGTTGGACGGTGTCGTTCAGTACTTCCATCATGGTCGACTTCTCATATTTTTAAAAGCAATTCCCTTCTGCTGGAAGAAGGCCCTGCCTAACAATCCTATTCCCAAGGGGCATCGAAGAGGAAACCTAAGATAGGATATGCTGAAGTGAGGGTTAGGTGATTAAGAGGATAGTTATCACTGCACGCACTTTCCTATCACTCTCAACCAAGAATCGAGAGTTTCTTCATCCCTCCGCCCCAACATCACTTTCTTCATCCCTCCGCCCCAACATGGTATCTGTATTAACCTATCCATAGACCTCGAGGTTTACGTTCAGATTGGCGGTTTGTTGCTGTAGTGATAACTAAAATTAACTACTAAATATATTTGGAATGCCTGACTTTAAGCTTTTAGGCAAGCTCGCCACGTGGGACATGAAGAAAAATAGCTCTGGATGTCGAAGTTTTCCAGGTTACACTAAAATTTGTAGGTGTTTGGTAAAAATTTTAAAACAGTAAATAAGATTTTTAAGTGGAAATCACTGATTTTATAGAGGTGGGGTGATTTTTCCCACCCGTCAAACACAGTGAATAGAGTTTGGATCACACGGTGAATAGAACCTGGATCCAGGCTCTGAACCTGGCTCCAGGCTCTGATACCATGAAGAAGTTTTTAGTTACACCATAACCTGCAGATTTCGGTAAAAGTTCTAAACCCGTAATTAAAATCCCAATCGTGGATTCTGAAGTGGGATGATTCTTCCGACCAAAATTTCTGTGACCAGGAATAAGATACCATTTTACATTGATATCCGAAGGGTAAGACCAGGAAGGAAGCTCATGAGGCATTCCTTTATCTCGGCATGGTTGTTATTAGGCAAAGTGGGCGAGAAGCTTGTTACAGGAAATTGCGTCTTCTGCAAGAAATGCATCTACTCGGATGGCCTCGCCACCAGTCGTCAGCCACATGCCGAGAATTTTGAGGACAAGAAAGGGACCTTTCGAAATTGCATTTTGTTTTGTTTTGAAAATGGGGAAAACGGAGGCCGCTTCGCAAGAAAGCGTTGTCGCTCCGCCGATCGTTGTCGGCCTAAAGTTGTAGACACATTGCGGTCCGTTTCCAAGATGCATCCTCGATGGGGTTTGTGATGTCGCGGGGAGGGGAAGTGCAAAGGATAACCATGGAAGCCCTGCCGACGATTATAGGGTCGGATGGTATCTTTCTGGATTCCTCTGAGGTATGTGGGGTTTATGAGTTCACTTGGTCACCCATGGCGCAACGTTTCGGTTTGTTTGTAATTGCCGCTGCGAACAAATTTGGTTGGTGGTGTGGGGCTTTGGAGATTTCGCAGGGAGATTTGTGCAGCTGCAAAGCCTCTGTGTTTTCCAGATAAAATAGTAAGCGAGCATCCCTGTTGTTGAAATTTGCAGTGAGAGTTAACTTTTCTTTTATGGACTAGAAAAATGCTAATGCGCTCGCTGTTTTTTTTCTTCATTTTTGTTGAAGTTTGTGGAAAACATAAATAGCAGGAAACGTTAGGATACTAAGTTTGTGGAAAACATAAATAACAAGAAACATTAGGAAACTATCGTAGGAAACTGAAAAAATAGATTATATGAGCGCCAGTCCAGGGGTTAGTGCCAGAAGAGAATTTCCAGCAGGGGGCCACCCGCGCGGCACAGTCCGCAGCGGATGCGGTTTGTTGACGCAAATGTATTTGCACAGCGGAAGTTAGGAGGATCCATTGTTACTATGAAGGAGCCTTAACCTAGCATTAATTAGTTTCACGGTTAGAATTTTGGTTTATGTATTTATCTATATCACCAGCAATAAGACTCCGAACTGTATGAACGGAGTTGTCAATATCTGATAAGCCCAAAGAAGATATGAATAAAAAAAACTTTATATTAAACTTATTGTTTTGGTTCAAACTAGTGGCAACGATATATACCATGCTGTCGTCAGGTATAATAACAGTAAAAAAAATGAAAGGAAAACGCAAGATGGTATTAGCAGTCGAATTTCTCATTACACCGTTCAATAACAGTAAAAAGAAGTGAAAGGGAAACGCACCCTCTTAAGATGGTATTAGCAGTTGGATTGTTCATTACAGCGTTTTCCATCTTCGAGCGAAACACGGGGACTCCTTTTAACACCCAAAATGCTCTCGCTTGCAAGATCTTCAACCGTTAAAAATTCTGCAACAGACTCTCACTAGAACGATAGCACCATAGAAAGTTAAAAATTCTGCAACAGACTCTCACTAGAACGATACGACGATAGAGAAAGTTAAAAATTCAATTCTGCAACAGACCTTCACCTGCACATATTTATAAGAATAGTGTGATCACGGTGGTGAGGAGAGTTACAGCTTTAAATTGGGTGAAACTTTACCAACACTAAGCTGGAAGATGGAAGGTTAGTAAGGTAATGGTTATATTTAATATATTTTTTCTGTGTTTTAATATTTATTATTAAATTTATTTATTATTTTATTGATAGTTTTTTTGGAAGTATATTAACTCACTTTATTATATTTAATATTTTTTTTGGTGTTTTAATATTTATTATTAAATTTATTTATTATCATATTGATAAGGTTATTTTTTTGTTTTTTGTTTGTTTTTTTTCTTAATTTTTGAAGTGTATTAACTCACCTTATAGGGTTATATTAGGTATGAAAATGTTCATTTAATTTTTTATTCAATAAAGCGAAATTATATTTTTTTAATTTTTGAAAAGTTTTGTTAAAAATTTCTTGTCCAATTTTTCTGATAGACACTTTACTCAACGCACTTAACAATATAAATAACTATGGAAATCTCCAATTACAAAAATAATTATATTAAAAAAAATTGAATATATTTATTTATTATTTTATTTTTATAAAACTTAATAAGTGGAATAGGTAAAGTGGGCAAGTGTCCACCGCAAAAGTCAGACAATTAATGAAATTCAAGCCCCTAATAATGGGTAAAGTGGGTAAAGTGTCTACTGCAAAAGTCGGACAAGATTACTTTGATTGTTCCCTCGAAATTTTGAAAATACAATATAAATAAATAATAGTCTAAATCTCCGCTTACAAAAAATATTATATTAAAAGAGATTCAATATATTTATTTGTTAATTTCTTTTTATACCTGTTAATAAGTGGAATAAAGTTAATTAGTGGATATTTAATATTCAGAATTTAATTGTTTTTAATAAATAGTTTTGGTTTAATGTGAAATTTTAAGTTTTTTAGTTTTTGTTTTTTAAATTGATGTTTTCTTTTAATT
>APFE030028600.1:11484-24919 GCA_000404065.3 Pinus taeda
TGTTGACAGTTACTAATGAATTAATAGATATATTTAAGGGAAAACATTAAAATATATGGAAATCTAATAAAATAGATATACAATGAATGAGAAAGGTAATAATTTTCATTAACAAGGAGATAATTGTTCAACAATACACATTGTTTAGGATAGGTAACACATACATCACCTTCTATTGCACTCTTCTTCTAAAAATGATCATATTTTTATTAGGGTTTGATCAACAGTTGGCTGGCTATTAATTGATGTGTTGACCGTAAATTTGTATCGGTTATTTACTCTTTAACCAACATTTACGCTGGGCAGTTTCTCTGCAAAATTTTTTTAGCCAAAGTTTTCTATTTACCCTCTTATTGCCCGCATCACTTGCCCCGATGTCAGTTTAGTGATGGGACCCAGCCCACGCTGTCGCTATTTTAGCACTTTAATAAGTACACTTGGATGCCTACGTGTTCGTTTACAGTGTTGTTTGTTCCTGCGCTCACTATGTGGTAGCTGAGAATTTAATGGTTGGAGTTAATGCTCAGTCCTTCGCCTCGGTGACCGATAATATCCTAACCCTAACTCAACTTCTCGATTGTTCGGTCATTTTCGGTTTTCGCTTGGAGGGTTTTGGAGCTCTGCGCAATGAGACATTCTCTGTGGTATTATTCTGACCTTCCCTGGTTCTGTAATGTGGCTTGACGGTTATGAGTCATCTTTGCTCTCGTTCTGGTTGTGGGTGGAGGATTCTTTGGTGTGTTTAACTGGTTATTCTCTTCGACACTTTGACTGTATTTCGACTTTGGCTGCTCTCTGTAACTCTGGGTAAGTTTCTATTTGTTTGGTTACTCCGTTTGAAGGAATGCATCCAAGTTCTGGCACCGGTCCTGTTTGCTGTGTTAATTTGTTGTTTCATTCCTGGGTTTCGACTGATGTCTTCTCCATCTCTATGTCTACAATCATGCTTCTGGTCTGGTTCTCGTATGTGTTTGGCAACGAATTTTGGGTTTCAAATGCTGGTTTTGTTCTGCTGTCCAAACAGGGTCGATGGCAATGCGTGGACAAATGCTGCTACAGGTATACTCTCGTTCTTTGCTTCAATCTCTGTTCTTATTCGTTCTGGGTCTAACCCATCTGCTCCTTTGGTCTATAGCTTGCTGTGGTGGCTCTGGTCTCGACCTGGTGGTCGCTCCTCTCACGGTTTCCAGGTAAGATTCTCTTCCCACTATGCCTTTTTTTACTTGGTTGGTTTTATACCTCGGGTTGAGGGTTTCGCTTGCTGTACATGACAAACCCTGACCCGTTGTTTGTGGTTTGGTTGCAGGTCTCTTGCAGTGGCCTGGAGGGCGCACGTTTTGGTCTTCGGCAACGTTTGATGGCTTGAAAGTCTTGGGTAGGCCTGGAACCTATCTTGTTAACCTGATTCGGGGTCTCTGTTGTGCATATGATATGCCTGTTAGTTTATTGGTCGAGTCTAGTAGTTTGTATGCCTGTTATTACTTGTGTGAGATGTATGCACATCTACGACACGGCTTCCACAGTTCTGGCTTTATATTAGTAGCCAAACCCTTACGAGGGTTTCGTCTTATGTTAGTTCATAATCAAAACCTAATGATGGTTTCGTCTTCTCGTGATCTGTCTATAATGGTTGATTGAAACTCTATTCTGGTTTCGATGGCGACAATTTATGTAACCCTTAAGGGACTTTTACTGTTCAGTTGCTTTTGGCTGTGTAATATTATTAATACTGCAATGTAACTGTGTTTTTAATGAAATATAAAAGGAGATATTCGATATGTACCTGTAACCTTCGATTTCTGTTATGCTTCGCCGCTGGTATTTGATTCTTGTACTAGGTTATTAGCTTGTGTGCTGATATCAACTTGTAACCACGATTCTTATATTGTACTCTTGTTTGCTTGTTGACAATGATTTCAAATTTCACTTTGTTACATTTAATTTACAGTAATATGAAATAATAGTAATCGTGTGTGGGAGATCAATTCAACAACTTAGAAAAATGATTGACGGACAATTTCTTTAGGTACTTAGAATGCTCTGATAGTTTTATTCTTCAACTTCTCAATTCTTATTCTACTTGAACCAAAAAAGGACCCTTTCTTTACATAGATGCCTTGATTTTATAGCCTCTTTGTACAGTTAAGGCCTGCAGTTTGTCTCTGTCTGTTACAAAAGCAATTACGTGTTTCTGTTCCTACTTGTAACTGTAACTGTTCAGATAATTAAAGATTTATAAAAGCAATCAATAGTTATTTTCCTAACTCACATAAACTACCCTTCACTTGGCAATGAAACTAATCAATAAACTTAACTGGAAAGTAAATCATCTAACTGTTTCTGACTTGTAAAATAAAATAAAAAGAAAAATTGTTTCCAGCAGAATCTGACAATTCGGTGTCCCACTCGTGAACCTATTTGGGGTCTTTCTGCTTCATCACTGTGAGCTGGATGCTCCTGCATCAGGCTCCCGGGGTGAGAAAAGATCATGACTCCTGTTCATGAGTTCTTCCATTGTTGTCCCTGTTCGTTCAATCTGCCTGGCATCAAGCCATGAGCTGTCCTCTATTGGACGGTTCTTCCGCTTGACCAGGTACTGAAAATAATTTTTCCGCCGAGTACGTCTAACTACCTGAGTTTCGAGGATGCCTTCGATCTCAGGGGGTTGGACATAAGGCATCTGTTTCTTCCAACTGTCTCTGTCTTCCTGGGTGTTCCGCGTGGATTGTCCGGGTTCATCCATCTTTTCTTCCAATAGTTCGCCTGAGTATGGAAACAAATATGCCACATTGAAAATAGGTGATATGCCTACTCTAGGTGGTAGCTGGATTTCGTAGGCATTCGCTGAAAACTTCTGCAACATTTTGCAAGGTCCTATTTTCTTGTATTTTAATTTATTATACGTACCTTTAGGAAACCGCTCCTTGCGTAAGTGTACCAGAACATCACCCCCTACCTCAAAATGGACTTCTCGCCTCCTCAGATCTGCGTGTTCCTTATACTTCAAGCTGTTGTCCTGTAACTTTGCCTTGACCTGTTCATGCAAATCCCGCATAGCATTCACAAAATCTTCGCCATCCACACTCCGCCATTCCTGTAAACCAAGATCCCAAAGCTCATGCACTCCTCGAGGGTGCATACCATAAAGAATATGGAAGGGACTGAGACCCGTGCTACAATTCGGCGAATCGTTGTAAGCAAACTCTGCTTGTGCCAGCACTCAGTCCCACATTCTAGAATTTTCTCCGACTAAGCTGCGTAACAGATTTCCTAGACTTCTGTTCACAACTTCTGTTTTCCCATCGGTCTGCGGATGGTAAGCAGAACTGTAGCTTAATTGGGTATTCATTTTCTTCCATAAGGTCCGCCAAAAATGTCCAGTGAACTTTACATCTCTATCTGATAGGATGGTTGTGGGTAACCCGTGTAATCGGACAATCTCGTTAAAAAACAAGTGAGCCACATAATTAGCATCACTGGTTTTCCGACAAGGTACAAAATGTGCCATTTTCGAGAAACGATCTACCACTACCATTACCAAATCATACCCTTTCTGTGTCTTCAGCAATCCCAATACAAAATCTAAACTCACAGAATCCCAAGGCCTGCCTGGAATAGGTAATGGCGTGTACAGTCCTGTGTTCTAGCTGTGTCCTTTTGCTAGTTGACACACCTTACACTTAGTCACAAAACGTTGTACATCCCGTCTCATTTTCGGCCAAAAGTAAAAGTGACTAAGTTGTTCCAAAGTCTTGTCAATCCCAAAATGTCCAGCCAATCCCCCACTGTGTTTTTCTCGAATGATATTCTCCCTCATAGAACAGTTGGGGATGCACAGTTGTCCTCCCTTGAAAAGTAATTTCTCCTGTATATTATAGTCCAACCAAGGACTGTTTCCTCTTATTAAAGGATTCTGGCACGCTTCGTAAGCTTCCCTAAAATCTGGGTCTATCTTATATAGATCCCGTAAATGTTCGAATCCCAAAACCTGCACAGTGCTTTCCTGTAATAACAAAGATTTTCTACTCAATGCGTCAGCTACCTTGTTCGCTTGCCCACTGATATGTTTCAGCACAAAATTAAAGCTCTGTAAGTACTCCACCCATTTGGCGTGTTTATGATTAATTTTATTCTGCTGCATTACATACTGTAATGCAGAATTATCTGAGAACAGCACGAACTCGTTTCCCAGCAAGTAATGCCTCTAATGTCTTAGTGCCTGTACTACTGCGTAAAATTCCTTATCGTAGGAGGAGTACTTCTGCCTACTTTCATTCAGTTTTTCACTGAAAAATGCCACGGGTCTTTCCTCTTGACTGAGCATAGCCCCAATTGCTGTCCCACTTGCATCACAATGTACCTGAAATAGTTTTTGAAAGTCTGGTAGCCTAAGAATCGGTATTTCCGTTATTTTCCTCTTCAGTAGCTGAAAGCTCTTTTTTGCCGCTTCTGTCCATCGAAAAGGTTGGCTGGCCTTTTTGATGGTCTCCAACATAGGAGCACAGATTCTGCTAAAATCTCTAATAAACTTTCTGTAAAAACTCGCTAATCCATGAAAACTCCTTACCTCGAACAAATTCTTGGGTGACTGCCAATTCACGATTGCTGTCGGATCCATTTTCAATTCATTCTTTGCTATCACAAACCCCAGATAAATCAGTTCTCTCTGCAAAAACGTACACTTCTTCAGATTAATCAATAACTTATTCTGCTGTAGTTTCTCAAGCTCTCTACGCACATGTCGGAGGTGTTCTTCTCGTGTCTTACTAAAAATTAGTATGTCATCCAAATAAACAATTACAAATTTCCCTATATATTCCTTTAGCATCTCATTCATGAGTCTCATGAAAGTGCTGGGCGAATTGCTTAAACCGAACGGCATGACCAGCCATTCATATAAGCCTTCATTCATTTTAAAAGCTGTCTTCCATTCATCTCCTTCACGTATCCGTTTCTGGTGATATCCGCTTTTTAAATCTATCTTGGAAAAGTAAGCTGCCCCACTCAAACAGTCCATCATATCATCCATGCGCGGTAACGGAAATCTGTATCGTATGGTGATTTTATTGATGGCTCTGGAATCAGTGCACATCCGCCATTCTCCTCCCTTTTTGGGGGCGAGAACTATCGGTACAGCACACAGGCTCAAACTTTCTCTGATTAATCCCTTATCCAATAGCTCCTGCACCTGTTTTCTAATTTCTTCGTTATCTTTGGGGCTCATTCTATAAGCTGCCTTATTCGGTAAGCTGGCTCCTGGTATGAAATCAATATGGTGACTAATGCTCCTCTTGGGAGGTAGCTTATCCGGCAAGTCGTCTACCACTATATCTGTAAACTCTTCTAACATTTGTTGTATTTCTACAGGAAAATCTGTGATTTCTGTGTGTAACAAAACTGTTCTAGTCCTCCTTACTACAGCAAAATTCATCTCACTGTTTTCAACTTGTTTCAAAAATTGTTTTCCTTTCACAAGTAACACCTTTGGTTCATTTCCTTCAACTGCCTCTTTCTCCTCTCTGATGGGCACAAGGGTATGTTTAACCCCGTCTTTTTCGAACTTATAACGATTCAATACCCCATCATGTGTCACTTTTCTGTCATATTGCCAAGGTCTACCCAACAAAATGTGGCACACGTCCATTGGCATAATGTCGCAAACAATTATGTCTTTATACCACCCAATCTGGAATTCCACTTCACTCTGTTCATCCACCAGCAACTGGTGCCTTTTCTGTAACCACGACACTCGATATGGAGTGGGGTGTTTCAGACGTTTCAACGCCAACTTCTCAACCATCTCGACTGACACTAGGTTGTCAGTACTCCCGCTATCAATTATCATTTTACAACACTTACCTTGTGCTTTACAAACTGTTCTGAACAGAGCCTTCCGTTGTGTCTGTTCAATACTCTCAGCAACTGGTTTCACCAACACCTTATGCAGTACTAGAGCTTCTCCTATTTTTGGGGCATTTTCTACCTCTTGAGGAGGTGCTGCTGCTTCCTCTGGCTGTGCCATATAGGCGCCTCGCTGTCCAGTAGAATCTGTCTCTGGGCACTCAAAAGAGCGGTGCCCCCACTTGTGGCATCTATAACACTGGTATCCAGTTCCCCTTCCATGACCAGTTCCTCTACCACGCTGAAATGATCTGCCACCCCTCATTCCATCTCCTTTCTCTGCTGTTCCCAAAGCCTTCGAACTGCTAGCTTCCTCGCTGTTGCTGGCAGTTCGGCCCCTACCATAGGACTGGCCTCTTCCTCTGTTAGACCCATGTCCTCTCCGGGCATTCTGTCTTCGGTTAAGCTTTTCTTCCGCTTTAATTGCACTCTGATATGCCTCCTCTGTGTTGTTGGGAGACAAAATACTTATCTCATCTAAAATTTCCATCCTCAGCCCATTCACATATCTGGCTGTCCTCTTTGCTATGTCCTCTATATATCCTGCTCGCAAATTTACTCGGTAAAATTCCTCCGTATATTCCTTCACCGTCAGACCGCTTTGTCTCAAGTTCTGAACTTATCTATGCAACGCAATCTGGTAATCTCTCGGCAGAAATCTGCCCTTCAATTTGGCTACCATCCTTGTCCAGGTCTTTATCGGAGGCTTCTTTAGCCTTTTCCTCTCATTCTGGACACTGTCCCACCACAGTGTGGCGTGTCCCTTCAGCTTTGTCGCTGCAAACTTGACCCTATGGTCTTCACTAATTTCTTCGCATTCAAAGTACTTGTCCATCTCGCTAATCCAATCTAATACTACATCAATCGATAAACTGCCATCATAAGTCGGTAACTCTGGTTTTGGTTTACTATTTGACAATAATACAGACTTCAACAGTCTTACTTCTGGCGTGTCACCGTCATCTCCTCCTGCTGGTGCTCCCACTTCTTCATCACTCACATCACCTAATTCCAGATCTCTCCTTCTGCCTGCCTCTACTGCTTCTAATCGAGCAGTAAGAACTCTGAGTTCTTCCCTCAACACCTCATCTGCCATTCTACGGGCACCTCTACCTCGTCCTCGTCTGCCTATATCCATTTTTCCCAAATCTCTTCAACTCAACTTCTCTGATACCACACTGATGGGACCCAGCCCACACTGTCGTTATTTTAGCACTTTAATAAGTCCACTTGGATGCCTACGTGTTCGTTTACAGTGTTGTTTGTTGCCGCGTTCACTATGTGGTAGCTGAGAATTTAATGGTTGGAGTTAATGCTCAGTCCTTTGCCTCGGTGACCGATAATATCCTAACCCTAACTCAACTTCTCGATTGTTCGGTCATTTTCGGTTTTCGCTTGGAGGGTTTTGGAGCTCTGCGCAATGAGACATTCTCTGTGGTATTATTCTGACCTTCCCTGGTTCTGTAATGTGGCTTGACGGTTATGAGTCGTCTTTGCTCTCGTTTTGGTTGTGGGTGGAGGATTCTTTGGTGTGTTTAACTGGTTATTCTCTTCGGCACTTTGACTGTATTTCGACTCTGGCTGCTCGCTGTAACTCTGGGTAAGTTTCTGTTTGTTTGGTTACTCTGTTTGAAGGAATGCATCCAAGTTTTGGCACCGGTCCTGTTTGCTGTGTTAATTTGTTGTTTCATTCGTGGGTTTCGACTGATGTCTGCTCCATCTCTATGTCTACAATCATGCTTATGGTCTGGTTCTCGTATGTGTTTGGAAACGAATTTTGGGTTTCAAATGTTGGTGTTGTTCCGCCGTCCGAACAGGGTCGATGGAAACGCGTGGAAAAATGCTGCTACAGGTATACTCTCGTTCTTTGCTTCAATCTCTGTTCTTCTTCGTTCTAGGTCTAACCTGTCTGCTCCTTTGGTCTATAGCTTGCTGTGGCAGCTCTGGTCTCGACTTGGTGGTCGCTCCTCTCACGGTCTCCAGGTAAGATTCTCTTCCCACTATGCCTGTTTTTACTTGGATGTTTTTATACCTCGGGTTGAGGGTTTCGCTTCCTGTACATGACAAACCCTAACCCGTTGTCTATGGTTTGGTTGCAGGTCTCTTGCAGTGGCCTGGAGGGCGCACGTTTTGGTCTTCGGCAACGTTTGATGGCTTAAAAGTCTTGGGTAGGCCTGGAACCTGTCTTGTTAACCTGATTCGAGGTCTGTGTTGCGCATATGATATGCCTGTTAGTTTATTGGTCGAGTCTGGTAATTTGTATGCCTGTTATTACTTGTGTGAGATGTATGCACATCTACGACACGGCTTCCACAGTTCTGGCTTTAGATTAGTAGCCAAACCCTTACAAGGGTTTCGTCTTCTGTTAGTTCGTAATCAAACCCTAATGAGGGTTTCGTCTTCTCGTGGTCTGTCTGTAATGGTTGATTGAAACTCTGTTCTGGTTTCGATGGCGACAATTTATGTAACCCTTAAGGGACTTTCACTGTTCGGTTGCTTTTGGCTGTGTAATATTATTAATACTGCAATGTAACTGTGTTTTCAATGAAATATAAAAGGAGATATTCGATATGTACCTGTAACCTTCGATTTCTGTTATGCTTCGCCGCTGGTATTTGATTCTTGTACTGGGTTATTAGCTTGTGTGCTGATATCAACTTGTAACCGCGATTCTTAGATTGTACTCCTGTTTTCTTGTTGACAATGATTTCGAATTTCACTTTGTTACATTTAATTTACAGTAATATGAAATAATAGTAATCGTGTGTGGGAGATCAATTCAACAAATTAGAAAAATGATTGATGGACAATTTCTTTAGGTACTTAGAATGCTCTGATAGTTTTATTCTTCAACTTCTCAATTCTTATTCTACTTGAACCAAAAAAAGGACCCTTTCTTTACATAGATGCCTTGATTTTATAGCGTCTTTGTACAGTTAAGGCCTGCAGTTTGTCTCTCTCTGTTACAAAAGCAGTTACGTGTTTCTATTCCTACTTGTAACTGTAACTGTTCAGATAATTAAAGATTTATAAAAGCAATCGATAGTTATTTTCCTAACTCACATAAACTACCCTTCACTTGGCAATGAAACTAATCAATAAACTTAACTCGAAAGTAAATCATCTAACTATTTCTGACTTGTAAAATAAAATAAAAAGAAAAATTATTTCCAGCAGAATCTGACAATTCGATGTCCCGCTCGTGAACCTATTTGGGGTCTTTCTGCTTCATCACTGTGAGCTGGATGCTCCTGCATCATTTAGTATGGGCAACTTAATTTATCCTAAGTTTCAAAATTCGGGTGTGGACCTTGCATAAGCGCAACACCCTTATACTTGTCATCGTTCAGATTGTTTACAGCTATCGACATGTCTTCATTCCACCGCTCTCTATCTTCATTCAAGTTTGCACCGCTCTCTATCTTCATTCAGGTTAGCAAACACATTGCAGATTCAGGTTAGCAAACACATTGTTCTAACACGGGCGCATGTTAGCAAATGTTTCAGGTGTTTTAGGAAGTTAAGTTTCAAGAGGAATGTGAAGCAGAAGCAGCGGCAACAGGAGTTCCTGCTTCCCTATAAACACCTCACGGCAGGCTTGGACACATACCATTCAACTGCTCCCTTCCCTATAAACACCTCACAGCAAGCCTGGACACATACCATTCAACTGCTCCCTTTTCTTGAAGTGATTCTTTCTCTGTAAATCTTCAATCTCTGAGACTTCCGAATACCCAAATGTGATGGAAGGTCGCAACAACAAGGTACTGTTCTCTCTAAGTCTTTACCGCTATGGTGTCTTTTGTTGGTTAATTCTTGATCTGAAATTAGAATAAGGGTTGTATCTTACACAATTTCTTGCAATTCATGTAGAAAGCGATACTTGTCGCTAAGATAAGTAGCATCAATGAGGAGAATAAGAACCTCAACTCTTTGTTGAAGCAAATGAGTACGAGCTATAATGACTTGCAGAAGCATATCACGCCTCTGCTCTGCAGAAAACAACAATGATCCTGTGTTGATCGAAGCCAGGTATCAGGTATATAAGGATTTTAGAAAGCTAAGTTAATTAGGTATTCAATTCATCCTCGATTAGCCTCCATGAACCTCAAAAGTTCTCACTTCCTTTTCCTTTTCATTTGTTAGATATTCAATCCAGATGATGTAAGATTAAAAATTAGACTTACACTAATAAAGTAGCTTGTAACATCATGTTGTTCCCCCAAAAGATATGTTGTTTTCACACTGTATTTTTCGAGTGCCATATTACTATGTTGTTTTTAAACTGTATTTTTGTGGCATATTACTATGTTGGTTTTACACTGTATTTTTAAAGTTGTGTTTACATACATTTAAATTAAATGTTAGATAAATTTTAATAGCTATTAAAATATTTATGTTTTTTTGTATGATTAGAATTTGTAATATTAGTGGAGATAGGAAAAGTAAAAATGATTCGGAAATTTTCTATTTTATTAAATAAATTATATATACAAGAAAAAATATTTCACATCTTTTTATAACCTTGAATCTTTAAAAAACCCTATTTTTAAAGATATAGATCTATATATAGATACCATTTAATTAAATATTAAATTATTGAATATATTATATTTTATATTTTTAATTAAAATATTGAAGTGGTTTCAAACTGGATTAATTTTTTAGTTTGATTTGTAAACTGTTGTTTTCGACTCGAAAATTTAGAAACATCCTTGCTACTCAACCAAAACTTCCTCAATACTAAGGTAGAGCTCTACCAATTCGCTTACATTTTCTTGATATCTATCTATATATATATTAAAAACCCTTTCTCATTCAAATTCTATTTGTTATTTAAATGCGTTGATATATATTTTATTAATGTTAATAGTTAATTTTTGCTACATTTTGACGTTTTAAAAAAAAGTTTACCCAATGGTTTTGAAGCCTGGATTAATTAATTTTATGTTCATGCAGTGATCAGTAATTTATTTTGGATTGCTTTTTTGTGCAGGCCCTGAAGAGAAATGTTAGGCAATTTATTTATGACTGATTTTAATTATTTTAACAAATAACATTTAGAAATTCGATTTAAAAAGATTAAAGGCTTATGAGATTGATTAGAAATGTTATGCTAATTTATGCGGAGTAATTACCTATATGCAATGTCATTGTTGTTACCCCAAACTACTCCACAGACAAGTATTAGCTGCTTACTTCATGAGTTCATCAATTGTTGTTACTCGACCTTTGATTTCTACAGCGAACCTCATGCCAAATTGGAAGCAAGGCAGTTGCAAAACCTGCTAATTTCTTGATCTTTTCAAATCCACTCTAAGGGCTTGCTTTAGGCCGTTGCTAAGAGATGGGGGAATTCATTCATTCCGTTGATCAGACTTGGGCACTCGATTCAACCTGGATAGCTGGATTAATGCTATGGGAGAACTGAACCACCGCTCGCTCAGTGAGATGCACAAACTGCTTTCGCATCGAACTCGCGACACACTTCCGCCTCATGCGATGGCTCACCAGCATGAAGGCCAAGTGTTGCTTGCTGTTTTTCAAATTATTTTATATAATGTTTATAATATATAGAGTAAGGTTTTTATTAATAATAATAGGTTTCATATTAGGTTATATCCTATAAAATTAACTTTATTAAATTAATAAATTAAAAGTATTTTTGTAATCGTATAAATTTATCATTATATTCGTAATATCATTAATATATATTATATATATATATATATATATTTATATATTTATATATATATATATATATATATTATATATATATATATTATACATATATATATCTTATATATATATTATATATTTAAAATACAATCCTTAGAGCACATCACCAGCTGAGGTTTTGAGGCGATCTAGTGATCTATTGAAGTTATTAGGGCTGAGGTTCTGTTCACAATTTAAATTTAAAAAAAAATCTCAGCAAAACTAAAAAGTAGTCAAAATCTCTCTAATAAATAAATATCCAAAATAATCCCATCTCTATTTTCCAAATTCATTCCTTACTATTTATGACCGTCCTTGGCCATTGTCATCAATATGTGTAAATTCTCGTGAGAAGAAGGGAGAGAAGAAGTGAGTCCTACTATTAAAGACAAAGAACTGGTTATGAATATTTTGAGATCTGTGCATGTATTTTTTCCATACAATTATTGTGAATGGATATAATCACTTTGCATTAAGTATAAAGTCGAAATGCATGAACTGCTAATTCTCAAAATATAGAAATAAAATTTTGAAGACCGTTCAGTGCAAGAGACAAGTGAGTATTGCAATAAATTACTTGTCCACATTAAAAATATTTAGCCAGCATTCACTGGAAGAGACTAAGTGTTGTCAAATCATGTACAGGTATAGTAGTCCATAGGTTAAACTTTGATTCTTTGTGTAGTTGCGGCATCGAGCCTCTGGATTCTGCCCAATGGCAATCACATTTTTGAAGATAACAAAATCTGGGTATGTATTTCACTTATACGAGGAAAGCAATACATATTGAAAGTCTGAGCATGTCAATAATTGTAAAAATTTCTTACGTGGAGGGCAATACATGTTGAAAATCTAAACATGTCAATAATTCTGATGTGTACTATTGAAATATTATATATCATTAAGATATTAATTTGCTGGGAAAATAATGTGTACTTTTATGTCTAGGGTAAAGATGTTATTTCAAAACACATGTTATTATACCTGCTATCCCAGGTATTCTGCATTAGTTTTTATACTAAATCACAAAACATATGTATTGTGTTGTTGTGGCAGACTGCGGAAGGGACTACCGCCACAACAGTGGCTCCCTTGTTATATATGTATGATGACAAATTCCTTAGTTCTCCTTGTGAACAAAAAAGTCATGAAGTTGAAATAAACTTGGACATGCACAAAAAACTTAAACGAAATAAAAGAAGAATTCAATTTTTCTTTCAATAAATTGTAATATAATTACATTTATGCATCCTAAAGTGTCTTTCATCATTTCAAATAAAAAATAGCATGAAATGTACACACCCTTGGAAATGAGGATTTTTATCAGTACTATGTTAGAGAGGCTCAAAACATGCAAACATTAAATGACCCACAACATTATTCCTTGTTAGTTATTCCCCATATGTTAGTTTATTCAAAATTGTCGCATGTTCGTCTTCTCTTTTACTCACCTAATTATTTTATATATTTTCCACAACATGTAAACATTAAATGACCCACAACTTTATTCCTTGTTAGTTATTCCCCATGCATTAGTTTTACTCAACAATGTCTCATGTTCTTCTTCTCTTTTACTCACTCAATTATTTTATATATTTTCCACATCTATAACTAAAGCCATGTTTTTTCATTCTTCTACAAGGGTTGTATCTAGTAGAAAAAATTTTAGGAATGGAAATTTATTTTAAAGCTTATAAACCTTGGCTAATATTATTACTCCCTAGTATACATAATATAAAATGTTCAATGATATTTTCGTAAAAATATTGAGAGTTTTAATGATTTTTAAGTTAAAATAACTTTAAAGTATAGACTT
>APFE030028610.1:0-13254 GCA_000404065.3 Pinus taeda
TGGCGCTTCCTCGATTGGATGACTACCACCTGTAGGAACTTCTTGCCGATCAGTATCTGAGACCTGTTCATGATCTAAGCCTGAACCCTGTTCATGTTCTGATTCTGAAACCTGTTCATGACTAGTATCTGAACTATGGTCATCATGACTATCATTAGAAATGCTATCAAACTGAATGTGCTGAAAGCCAGATACATCATCCTGTTTCAATCTACTATCAACATCTAATTGTACAAGAGAGGATTCATTAAACTTTACATCTCTGTTGATGATGATTTTGCGGGTAGTAGGATCCCACAATATATATCCCTTTGTTCCAACACCATACCCAACAAAGATATACCTTTTAGACTTTGGATCTATCTTAGTTCGCTGATGTTTAGGCACTAGAGCATATGCATCACAACCAAACACTTTGAGTTTAGAATAGTCACAAGGGTGTCCTTTCCATACCTCTTGCGGAATCTTGCAATCTATCGCCGTCGATGGAGATTGATTTATCACATAACAAGTTGTTGCCACTGCTTGCGTCCACAACTCCTTTTGCAACCCGACGTTACTCAGCATACTCCTTGCTCTCTCGAGAAGAGTCATGTTCATGGTTCAGCAACTCCATTCTGCTGAGGAGTATAAACCGTGGTCTTATGCCTCTCGATCCCTGCATCCTTGCAATCGCTGTCAAAATCCTTGGAAGTAAACTCACCATCATTGTCAGTTCGTAAACATTTTATTGTTCTACCAGTGTTGTTTTCTACCATTGCTCTAAACTGCTTGAAAATTGAAAACACATCAGACTTTCTTTTCAACATGTAGACCCAAACCTTCCTAGAAAATTCATCAATGAATGATACAAAATAAGACGAACCACCATATGAGGTTGTAGGGGCTGGTCCCCAAACATCTAAATGGATATAATCAAGTATGCCTTTACTAGTATGTTTGCCTGTTTTAAACTTTTGTTTACTTTGTTTTCCAAACAGACAATGCTTACAAAAATCTAACTTTCTAGACTTCAAATTTGGAAGTAACTTGCGATCAGCCAAAATTTTCAACCCTCTTTCACTCATATGCCCCAATCTTTGATGCCATAAGTGAATGGAACTACTGTCATGTTCAGACACAATAGACACAAAATCTGACCCTGTACCTCCTTCTAACTGAAATAGATTTCCTACTTTTTTAGCTTTCATAGCTAGTAAGATGCCTTTGTAAATTTTCATTACTCCACCTTGAATTACAGTTTTATACCCATTTGAATCAAGTGCTCCTAATGAAATCAAATTTTTCCTTAAATCTGGTACATGCCTCACATCAGTTAATATTCTAGTTGTCCCATCAAACATTTGTAGTTATATGCTTCCAATCCCAACAATATTACATGTTACATCATTACCCATGTACACAACTCCATCATTAATTGATTTATATTCCTTAAACCATTCTTTATGGATACACATGTGGTTTTATGCACCGGAATCTAGCAACCAATGTTGACCATGATTTGACACATTAACTGATAATAATTCATCACTCATACCTGAACTAGATGTCGAACCTGTATCTGTCGCATTTGACTCCTTCTTCTCTGTCGAAGAATCTGCGTTTGAAGTTTGTTGTTGTCGCTTCTAGCAGTCCCTTTAAATGCCTTGATTTGCCACAAAACCAACACTTTAGCTTACTCTTCTTCCCTTTCGACTTTGAACGTGAGTCGCTCGGCTTCCTAGGGCGTCTTTCTTTCGAACGACCTCTAACCATCATAGCTTCTGATGTAGAGGTTTCGGAATGCGACCACCTCCTTGTTTCTTCAGATAATAAGGATGCAACTACATCATCAAACTCAATAGTTTCTGATGAACTAAGACTTATAGAAGTAACAAAATGATCCCATGACTCGGGCAACGAGCACAATAAAGTAATAGCTTTATCCTCGGATGGAATTTTTACTTCTATACTTTGTAATTGCACAAGAAGAGTATTAAAAGCATTTAAATGATCAGCAATCGATGTACCTTCCTTCATTCGCAAACTGTACAACTGTCGCTTCAGGAGAATCCTATTGGTGAAGGATTTGGTCATGTACAGTTTCTCCAGTTTCGTCCACAA
Organism: Pinus taeda; assembly: GCA_000404065.3. Classification (NCBI taxonomy): domain Eukaryota; kingdom Viridiplantae; phylum Streptophyta; class Pinopsida; order Pinales; family Pinaceae; genus Pinus; species Pinus taeda. Next base: position 2,104 of record APFE030028610.1, read on the forward strand.
ACCAGCAGATGTTGTCTCCGACACAATATTAAACAGGACATCATCAGCTAGACACAGTCGAATAGCACTAATCACTCTTTCATCCATCTCGGCCCATTCACTATCTGTGATGTTGTAAGGCTGTTTGGACTTGCCCAACAACGCCTTTGCCACGCCATGTTGGACAAGCAAATCATGCATCTTCACCTTCCAGATCTCAATTTATTCTTGCCATTAAACTTCTCAATTTCAAACCGGGCACTTTGAGTTTTCGCCATTTTGTATCAGCAAAAAAAAAAAACACAATAATCTCCAAAACTAACCAGCAATGAAAAAAAAGACTGCCTATGCCTTATATTACACCGCCTTTGCTATTTTTTTTTTTTTTGCTGTGTGAACTACAATAAAAAACCCCAAAACAAAAAATGGTTTATTTGATCATTAAGGAGCTTTCTCCTTCTGCCGATGAGGTTATTATTGTGACAAGTTCATTAATGAAAGACATGAATAGCAAGACGAATATGAATTGGGCCAAGGCAATACGAGTTTTATGCAGGATCACAGATGGGGCCTTATTGGGTCAGATTAAACGATATCTTAAACAAGCTATTGTTGACAAGAATCCTGTTGTAGCCAGTGCTGCCCTTGTCAGTGGAATTCACTTGCTTTAGACCAATCCTGAGATTGTGAGACGATGGAGTAATAAGGTCCAGGAAGCAGTCAACTCCCGAGCTGCTCTTGTACAATTTCATGCACTAAGCTTACTTCACCAGATTCGACAAAATGACCATTTGGCTGTGAGCAAGCTGGTGAGCAGATCGACTTGCCACCATTGATTGAACTGCAATGGCGCTTGCTCAGCCCCTGGTGAAGAAGGACGAAATGAATTTCGGAGGGAGAACCTGGCATCAACGACCTTCCTTATTTTTGCTAGAATCTCTGGTTAACGTGATGCGCATTGGAGACACCGTTTTTATGCCTTATTAATAAAAAATGCCAATATGGCTTCTAAAAAAAAATATGGAATGCAGGCCATCATTTCAGCTGTATAGTTGCCCGTATGAAAAGACACGATCGAAGAGATCGAAGGGAAAATTCGAAGATATTAAATCATACCATTTGTTACTGGTTACTGGTTTACACGACTCCATGCAATAAATTTACATACCTTTACTCAGCGCACCTTCAGCGTGCAACCATTCATACTTAGCAATACTACACACGCACCAGCTAGTAAACTTCACACGCTGCCAGCAAGGTTTACGCACCAGCGCTCCGTGTGTTTTAAATCCACGCAGCAATACGTAGCGAAGAAAAAACTCTCCACGCAGGTTAGACTGTAGTCCAACACGCACCAGCACCTCCACGTCTTTGCGCTCCACCTCCAACTGTGTCGCTCCTCCAACTCGCTCTGATACCACTTGTTGGAGATCAGATGCACAACTCAATTAAACAAATAAACACAGCAGATAAATCAAGCACATCAAGACACATGAATTAACGTGGTTCACCCAACCAATCTGGGCTACGTCCACACAACATAGGCATCGGCAATTTATTAATCAAACAGGAGATTACATAATTAAATTCTCACAAAACTCTCACCCTCATAGCAAACAATTCGAATGGTTGCCTGTTATATAGCAAAGAAGATCTAACTGCCTCATAAATCCTCTCAACTCAAATTTAGGATGCATTAACTCCCTTCCAACAAACTGGAGTTAATCTAGCAACAAAATGTCTATTGTTGTCACCTACTGAGACTTTTGCCTATTTTACTCCAAACAAAAAATCGCAACAAAAGTGTAGTCTAGAAAAAAACCATTTTATTTATAAGTTAAATTACCAATTTAGTGCGTGGATCCTACTTGCTCACCTGTCTCCACCATTTTATCGCTTTCCTGGCCTCCGAATTTTACGAGCAAACTTGACTGGAAAGTTAATAACGTCAAGAGAATAGTGTGACTCTCATTTCTTGCTGCGTCATAACAATGACGCAAGCGAGAGACTTCAGTGTGCGCAAAATATAATTCCGTAAGATTTTTACTGGAATTAATATGTCTACAACTACCATGGCTGGTCCTCTTAAACCATTTAAATGTACGTGGTCAACATAACATGTCATGCAAAGCATCTTCGCCCACGTACGATCACCAACCATGTGAAAGAAAACACACACAGTTTCTACTTTTACAATGTAAAGGGGACAATTTCTACTTTTACACTGTAAAGGGGTTGGGCATTGCATAATTTTTGTGTTTTACCCTATGTATTTAATTGTTTTTAGATCCGTTAATTATGGTGATGTGTTTATTTACTAATATTTGTGGGGTTTGGTATAATGATAATTTTGATTTCAACAAGTGGTATAAGAATCAAAGGACTTGAGTTTGAAACGTCTAGGTAACATTGTGCTTAATGAGACAATGTTGAGTGAAATATGAGCTACTCTCATCGAAGTGGTGCAGCTCATAAGACATCTAAAAAGAATTGAGCAAATGGGAGTTGGTAGATGGCCTAATGGTATCTTCAATGAAGGCATGACTGAAAGAAATAAAACATGGATGAAACAAAACTACACATGGATGCAAAAATGGAATATCTATCTCAATGGATGTCCCACAAATAGCAAGGAGCTAAAAATTTTTGTTATGGAGAAGTTTCCTAAGCGGGTATGGGGAAAAGAGTTGGGTAGAAAGAAGTACTACATTGAGGAATTCAACCCTACCTGTGATCTGCAACAAAAAAAATTCATTGGAGCTACCATTATGTGAAGGACAAAGGTTTTTATTGCTGTGTGAGTGCAAAGGTTCTTATTGCTTAATTAAGGACCAACCCATGGTGTGAAAAAATTCATTGGAGCTACCATTATGTGAAGGACAAAGGTTTTTATTGCTGTGTGAGTGCAAAGGTTCTTATTGCTTAATTAAGGACCAACCCATGGTGTGAAAAAGGACGGTGGAAAAAGGAACTGTGGAAAAGCTTGGGAAGAGCCTCAGCTCATCATCAATTTGAATAAAAAAAGATTGAATTGCAAAAGGCCAAAAACAAGGAACTAAGAGTCCTATAGACTATTTTTAATCTCATGAACTTCAAAATATCATTTCATTTCAATCACTATTACATTTTATTAATAAACCAAACAGATCATTCTTATTTAATTAGTAGATAAATCAGTCTTGCCTCAAACATTAAATCTATAAAAATAATCCTTTTATAGGATAAAAAATAATGAAACATGAAAAATTATTCTTCCATCCAAAATCCAACCATTAAAACTAACCTAAACTCAACTTAATTAACTAACCTAAACTCAACTTAATTGTTAAGAAAGAAAGGTAGAGTTTTTTTAAAATAAATAATCTTATCTGACTGTTGAACCATGGACTTTGACCGATGCTCACTCAAGCCAAGATTCATGAGGCTCCTCAGGGGTATAAATGACCATGCTGGTCTCCCAATATAATTGAACTGCTTTAGGCTCGATAGGTGTTTTGTATCACTTGCTGCTGGGAAAAACTGTAATCTGTCAACTGTTATAGTAAGTGGAGTATTTCCTGATATGATGCATTTTACTGACAGAAAACTACCAGCACAACAGGTTTTTCATTTTGTGTGGAATTGTTTTGCAGGTGAGCGACATGTCTGCCAATTCGACAGCATATCCGTGCGCTGGTTGCAAAAGGCAGAAAAAGAAATGCTCGGAGAAATGCCTGCTTGCACCTTATTTCCCACAGAATGACCCCCAGAAGTTCCTGTTGGTACACAGAGTGTTTGGAAATGTCCATGTCATCAAATTACTGCAGGTTTGTTCGATCGCTTCAATGTGATCAAAACAAAACACAATTTCTGCTATTTTTTTTTCATTCCAATGGGTTTGTTTAAAGTTTTGTTTCCAATTCAGTTTTATATAAAACAATTGGTATAGTTTCATTTTAACCTTTTTGGTTAAGTTTTATACTTAATATTGAATAATTGGTATAGATTTATTTTAGTTTTTTATTTACTTAATATTGGATAATTGGTATAGATTTATTTTAATTTTTTATTTACAAAATATTTATAGGAATGAAATAAATAGAAATGCCAATTTTTTTTAATTAAAATTGATTTTACAGATGTTTGAATTTTAAAAATTTGTAAAAATTAAAATATTAGTGAATTTGGTTTATAAAGTTTTAAATAGAGTTTTATAATTTTATTAGAAATTGTTTGGTCTAATTTCAGTAGCAAAAATTAAAATTAAAATTAACAGTAATTGGATTGTTAAATGCTAATAAACATCAATCCATTAAAAAAAAAAAATTGTAAGTTGCTAAAATTAAAAAAAATCATAAGAATTAATTAAATTATAACTCTATTTAAATAAAAATCAATATATAAGTTAGACATATTACATTTAAAAATATATATATATATTCAACAAATTTTTAACCATGGAAATTCAGGTCCGTTTTATCATAGAGATTCTTAATTTGTAAATAGAACTTGTTATAATATCATTGTTTATCAATACCACATGCTATAAAAAACAGAATCCTTTTCATATGACACTATTAAGAATATTCTAGAATATTGTGGGGAGGTTAAATCCACCTAATAATTATTATGCCAATAGGCATGTCTATTTTGGAATAAGGCTTACAATTTTTTTTTTTGTAAGCAAAGGAATTTTTATTATCTATAGTAAACTGAAAAATACATACTGAGGAACCTCAATCTGCCCATATGGGAAACCAAATCTGTTGGTTCCTCTTCATCAAGCATTCGTTACTGTTTTTCTTTTTACATACTGTCAGAAAAAACTTACACGACATTAAACCTTTTTAATCCGAATGTTTTCAGAGACAGTTCTTTCTAAGATCTACTAAAAGACCTATCTTCGCTACAGGTTGTTGAGACATGCAATCAAATTCCCAAAAACAGAGCATTGGCATCAAAAATAAAAAAGAGAGAGTTAACTAGCCTCTCAAATCTCTGCGCTTCCCCTTTTGATTTCATTGTTGTCTTTGGCTTTTACCAGTTCATTCAGCATCTCCTGCATCTCCTTAGTCTGTTCATTCTGTTGACGCATTATACCTTCCACATTAACCATCTTCTTTCTTGTTGCCATCGATTCCTGAGCCATCTCCACCATTCCTGCAGCGACTTGTTCCATTGCCTTGGCCAAAAGGTGCTTCAGGACCCAGTAAGTGTGAAGAGCTCGACGATATAGGGTTAGTCTACCTCTAGTATTGCCTGGATCAGGCATCTGGGATTTCCACTCTTCCATCTTAGGGTCCGACGGTTCTTCTAGGACTCTGTTTTCCATGACTTCAATGATTTTTCGAATGTCTTCATTCGTTTCTTGATTGTAACCCTGCTTTGCCTCATGTACCGTCTTGCGGATAGATTTCCTTCCCCTTTTTCGCCTTCCCTGAGGCTGGTTTCCCTCCTCTGCGTGTTTGCTTGCCAGTGTCAGCCTTTACCTCTTTGTTCACGAGCTTTCCTTCTTCCGTCAGTTCTGCCTCGCTTAACATTTTTGCTGCTCTATCCTTTTTCAAAAGTCTTACTCCGGGAGCCCTCGTCCTGTTTAATCTCCATGTCTTCTGAGCTTTCGACCTCAATTTTTATTCTGCTCCGCTCAAAATGTTTGTCTTTGAAATCCTCCCGCTCTACCTGGACTTCTTTATCCCAGCTCACTGCCATCTTGACTCGCTTAAGACGTTGGTTTTGATTCCTCTGCCAGGTCTCTCCTTTCCTCACCACCTTCTTACAATTCTTTCTATCTTTCATCCTTCTCTTGTTTCGCCTTATAGATTTATTGCCACCTTTCTGTTTATGATGAATTTGTCCTCCGCTTCCTTTCTCCCTTGTAACTTGAATGATGCTCTCTTCGGTGTTTTTCGAGATTTGTTTTGGATTGCGTACCTGCTGCTCTGAATTATCATTAATTACTAAGGTCGGGGAGGTATGGCCGCTGTCCTTCTGACCTATCTTTGCTACCGAATACACTTGCCTTATCTTCCCGCTCAGGAACTTCACGATTTTTTTATTATAATTATGTTGTTTCATGGGTATTGTTATCTATGAGTTGTTTTAAACTATCCCATCTTGTCATCATCATTTGATTTGTCCAACTGTCATCCACTTCCCCATTATTTCCTTACTTCCCCAGTTGGCCAAGCAAACCGTAGGCTTATTTCCTTCTCGCTTGACATGAGAGGTGATCTTGTATTCAATACCTTTCAATGTTTCTTCAATTTCTTGGACTATGCTTGTTGTTCTCCAACTTTTGACGACCTGCTCCCACTGTTTCCCTTGTATTAATTTTTTATGGTGTTTATAACCAGAGTTGAGTCACCTTCGATCTCTAACTTCCTATATCCATTTCTTTTCGCAATTTTGAGGTCCTGATAAGCCGCCATGAATTCCACTTCGTTATTACTCATAGTTCCTCCATGTTCAGCATAAATCCATTATATATCTCCTTGACTGTTTCTAAAGATTCCTCCATATCCTGCTGGACCTAGATTCCCCTTTGTCGCTCCGTCAAAGTTAAGCTTGATAAACCCTTCCTGTGGCCTTCGGAACACTGCAAGACTTTGGGCAACGATAGGTTGTTGTTGCTTTGTTTTTTGTTGAAAGACCATCCCTTGTTCCAAGTTCAACCTTCTTAGGATTTCTGCTTCTTCCTCAGAGGTCTTCCAATCTTCCTCTGTCCATACTTCTGCAAGGATTGATTCCCTGATTTGTCTCACGGTCCTTTTCCAAACTTCTTCTGGATTTGATATTTTCCCTTGGAAAATTCTTCCATTTCTTTCTTTCCAAATATTCCACACATTGAATCCTGCCACCATGTTCCAGGCTCTTCTCACCACCGAGCTTTTAAACTTTCCTTCTCCCCAATTACACAGAGTTTGTATGATATCTTGTGGATTTCGTTCAATTGTTGAAAAGAGTTCTTTAGTCTTATCCCATTGGAATTGGGCTATTCTGCAGCCGTTTAGTAAGTGTTCCTGGTCTTCTCCGTCTTGGTTGCAGAAACAACATCTTGATGGGCCTGAGAATCCTCTTTTTTGGATTTGGTCCCAGGTTAGAATACGTTTCCTCCCTACCAACCACACGAACATCTTTATCTTTAGCCACCATTTATTTTTCCAAAGTTTCCTCCATTTCTGCTCCTCTTCCCTCTGCTCTTGCTGGACTGTTATATTATATGCTTCCCTAATAGTGTAAGTTCCTTTAGTTTCTTTTCCCCATCGTAGAATATCATTGCCTCCTCTGTTTTTTATTTTCCTGGACTCTAATTCCTTACTAAACAAGATTTTTTGTTCCTCTGTTGCATTCCTGTTCCAGTCTTCTATTGTTTTCCATTCTCTCCATTCTTCATTTTCACTTCCTTCTATCCAATAATATTTGATCAATATGAGTTCTTTGTCAATCCCTATTCTGTAGATATCCTGCATTCCCTGTAGATTCGCCATTTTTTCTCTTTGTTGCCACGCTTCCTCCCAAAATCTCACATTCTGGCCTCCTCTAATTTCCCAAAATATATTTCAATCTACTAATTCTCTGCTTTGATTAGTCATATTCCATATTTCTGATCCTCTTAGTGTTTCTTGTTTCCTTAATATTTCTTCAGGAGTTGATGGAATATTATATTTTGTTGTCCATATTTCTTTCCACAAGTCCTTTCCTCCTTGCATCCATCTCCATCTTAGTTTGGCTGCTAGAACTTTATTTAGAACAGATGGGTCCCTTAGACCTAGACCGTCTTTTTCTTTTGGTTTAGTTAGGCTATCCCATGAGCAGAGTGCCCATTTCTTTTGTTGCTTAGGCCCTCCCCATTGGATTTTTCTGTATATCTCTATCAGCTTGTTGTATATCCCTTTTGGTGCTGCCATTACTGATAATGAATATATCGGGATCGCCTGAATGGTTGATTTGAGCAATACAACTCTTGCAGCAAGATTCAGAGTACGGAAAGACCAATTTTCAAGTCTTTTCATGATCTTGTCCAAAATGGATCTCCAGTTTCCTATTTTTAGGGATGATGAGTCTAGCATCGTTCCTAAATACTTTGTTGGAAGCTCCCCTTTTCTATAACCCAGGGTCCTGGTTAAGTGATTTTTGATGGGTTCCACTGTATTAAAAAAGAACGTTCTTGATTTTTCATTATTTACCTCCATACCTGAACCTTTCATAAACACCTCTAGAATTCTCTTTATCCTTCTTACCTCATTCAGGGATACTTTACAGTATATCATGATGTCGTCCACAAACTGTTGGTGAGTAATTGTAGTATGATTGCCCCATAACCTCAGACCCTGGATTTTCCTTTCTCTTAGTTCTTTTTTGAAATATCTACCTAATCCTTCTGCTGCTATTATGAAGAGAAAGGGGGATAGGGGATCCCCCTGTCGAAGACCTATTGAAGCATTAAAAGTAGCAGATGGGGCTCCGTTTACCAGGATGGAAAAATTTGGTGTGGAGATCATACTTAAGATCCATTTCACCCATTTGTCGCATAATCCAAAGGCTTGAAGGATGGCTTCTAAATATCTCCAATTTAATCTGTCATAGGATTTTGACAGATCTAATTTGATCAGCATTCCTTTTTCCTTTTTCATTTTTAATGTGTGGATTACTTCCTAGGCCACCACTAATCCATCCAGAATCTGTCTTCCTTCTACGAACCCAGTTTGTTCTGGGGATATTATGTTCGGGAGGATGGATTTCAGCCTCTGGGCCACCACTGATGCCACTATCTTATAGATAACATTACATAAAGCTATAGGGCGAAAGCCTTCAGCTTGATCCGCTTGGGTAGTTTTAGGAATAAGGGTTAACGAGGTTTAGTTAATACTTGGCCATATTCTCTGATGAATTTGAGCTTCCTCCACCACTTCTAGGACTTCTTCAGCAAGGAAGTGCCATCCTGCTTGGCAGAATTCTACCGTATACCCATCTGGCCCAGGGGCTTTGTTCCTTTTCATATTCCTTACTGTTTCCTCCACTTCTTCCATAGTAATTTTCCTCATCAATGCCAAATTCTGTTCTCTGGTTACCAGTTTAGGGATCTCCTTGCTTATCTTCGTTATAGCCTCCGTTCTATTAACTTGTGTTTCATTTAGCAAATTTTTGAAATAATTAACCAGTACTTTTTCTATTTCATCATGCTGGTGGACACGCTGACCTTCTTGGTTCTTAATGGAGAAAATTCAGTTTCTTAATGGAGAAAATTCAGTTTTTTTGGCATGTTTTATTGATAAGCCATGGTATTATAAAAAACTTATTTACAAATTAAAAATCTTCATGATAAATTGGGGATAAGTATTTTGAAATTTAACGTGGATTGATGTGTATCAACTAGCCATTTAATTTATATAATTATACTAATAATTAGATTAAATTATAAAATAATGAAAACAATTTTTATATGAAAATCATAATTAAAAACTTAATAGATGTAACTAAGAAAGCATTCTCATTAATTATTTATTAAATTTATAAAAAAAAATAAATATCAATAATACATAATCATAGATAAATTGGGATAAAAAAGAAAAAACTTATAAATAAAATTTGAAAAAATGTTAAGGAAATATTTAAAAGATGCAAAACCTCTCGAGAATATTCAAAATATATAACCCATTAATCCTCAAGATAAATAAAGAGGATATGGTCATTACATATAAATCTCATTTATTAAATTAATGGGGAAAGTTAAAATAATAAATATTGAAAAGTTTCATCTCTTTTCAATAAATATCTTTCGTTAACAATAATAAAAATAATAATAATTAATTTTAATGGTTTTCCTTTATTATTAAAATTAATATTAAATTTTTTTTTTTTTACTAAATATCTAAATTTTATTATTGAAATCTAGTGATACATTGAGGCTTTAGCCTCTGCAGGTTAGTGTCATGGTTCAAAGAATATAACAACAAAACAAGATTGAGACTACCCATAATGGGAAACCAGGCCAGTCCAGAAATGAAATTGCAAAAATGAACTTGTTGCGTGCGCAAGGGAAACCAACAAACAAGAACAATAGCTAACATGATTCTCAAAAATGAGCAAAAAAAACCTATCGAAGTAATTCCGTAAACCTAAGACTTGATGACGCGTGGCAAATCATGTGGTATGTTGTTCTGGCGAGTCAAGTGTCATGCGGTGGTGATAGGTGTTCCTCAATGATGAAGCGCCAGTAAGCATCAATTTCGTTCTCTTCCTATTGCAGCGTACCCGTGTCATCTTTCTCCTGAGGGTCGCGGTTCTTCTCCTCCTCAGTGTTCTTGTCCTGAGGATTGTCCTTCTTCTCCCTTGCGTAGTGTGGTCGTCCATCGTCCCTAGCTGGCTCCTTGTAGGTTAGGCGTCCATCTTTGTCGGCTGGCTCCTCGTGGAAGGTAATTGATATGGTGGCTTTTATGAGTGGTTGGTTCTGGGAGCAACGATAAATGAACAGGGCTGAGCAAAGGGGTTGCTATGAGCTAGAGGGGATGTTAATGGTTGGAGAGGCGGATTGCGACGATTGAGAGTGGAGGGCTCATGAGGGCCTCTACCGCTGAGAGTGTTGGATAACAGCCGGATACATATTGAGCTGAGGGGGAGGAGGAGTTTGAGGCAGGAGATGGTTGAAAGCAAGGCACTCTGTCTCTGCTACTCCCTCTTCTAGGCATGCTAACGCGGGGACAGAGGGAATGTCGGTGAGGAGGCAGCGCTGAGAATTGAGAAGGCATAGCAGGTTCAAAGGTCGTCTCAGAGGTAGAAAGATCAATATACGTAGAATAGAGAATAAGGTTACAGTTAAAACTCTGTGAATAGTAATTACTTGGACCAAATTCAATGCAGCATAGAATACTGCAGTACCTGCCCGTAGCAGTGCGTGAGCTTGGTTCCGCTGCAAACATTGGACAATGGCAATGCAAAGGTGTAGGATTAGAGACAAAGGAGGTGGAATTGAAATTACTAGAGGGCACCATTATGCAGGGCCAAGGCGGGTAGACGCGGCGAAGTTGAATAGAGTGCCAACTTAAATGCCATTTACTACTGCTGTTAATTTGTTTTATGGCTTTATGTGCGGGATTACGGAGGGCCATGTGGCAAGGCCACTTGCCATTCCGTTCCCCTGCCAGCATATCAATTTTGACGGACCCCCATCCTCAAAAAAATATATTTTACTAT
>APFE030028618.1:0-36128 GCA_000404065.3 Pinus taeda
CCGTTCGAGCAGCCTCGTCCGCTTCTTCGAGAGATCACGTCCCAGTTGGAGCCACATGTTCCCCACCACTTTGTGGATGATATCCCCAAGCGAAATTTTTCTCTATGATGAGCCTCAGTCGACAACCCCTTGATGCCTCCTACTAGCTCGTTGTGCCATTTCTCTGTCACCTGAGCCAACCATGTGGTCCCTCACCCACCTGTATTGATCATATATTTGAAGGTGGGCCTCCCGAACCTAAAGTTATGTCTTGTCATTTGGTAATTGAGTGTTGGGTTTACTTATCATGGATATTTTTGGGTATGGATTGATGGGGGAATTTGGCAGAAAGAGTTGGCTTGGTTTGTGCTCCTTCCCTCTTGATCTCTTTTGGTTGTTACTCTTGGATCTTAGTCCTGTGGAATCTCCTTTATTGACCATTCAATTATAGGGTGGTACTACTTGGGAAACCCCAACTTTGGGTGCGTGGTCCCGCTCCTTTATCCGCACATATTACTCCCTTTCCACTCATTATATCCCCAATTCATCTTTTCTCCCACCAAGGTCCACATAGGGCTAGCCTCCCTATCCCCTTGCCCCCACCTTGGGTCAGGCCTAGAATGATGCCCCGGAGGTTGAAGCAATTAAAAGAAAAACTAAAAAGCATAAATGGCCACATTTAACAGGAAATTGTACCACAAAATGCAAAAGATAGTCGAGACAAAAATAATTAGCATGTGGGAAAAAGCCATTATATGAGCTTTACCCCAATCATTGGCCATCACCCTGGTTCCATGGGCCCTAGATAAGCCTCCTATCATTCAGGAACCCATGATTGTCCCAACACCTGGAGGGCAATGAATCTACCTACCTAAAAGGGGGTAATCATTGCTATATCTTACATATCATGCTCTTGTCCTTTGAGCCCGGAGCAGTTAATTAAAGAAAATTCATAAAAGGCAAAAGGTATATGAAGAAGGGTGGAAAAATTAAGGTCAGGGCACCTCATGTACCACGATTGCTCCCTCCTATACATTACATGCCTAGGTGTGGGCTTCCCCTTATCTAGCTACCCCTATGCCCCACTATGTGGCCCAAGATTGCCCCTCTCACTCCCTATTCCATTCAACTTATTTGTCACTTGCCACCCCCATTAGAGGGATGTACCTTGGACATATTATCCCCTTTAAGGGTTGAAACCACCTAATAAGGTACTTGGCTAACCCCCTTTGGAGCTTGGAGGCATTAGCACATGCCAAAGCCCACTACGGAAGGGCATGCCATTATGAAGTGCCCACATTGTTATCCATGATTTGTAAGCTTTTTACCTGATTATTTTAATGACTAGTTTACTGGAAGCCTAGGGGACGCATTAGATCTTATGCAGGATTACAGGTGGTTTCCATTTGGGTTTGGTTTCCCTAGATGGGATCCTAACCCCCAGAGGTCTTATTGGTTCTTACTTGTGGACATTTATGCCTTTAACCCCTTTTTTATTGCATCAACCTCTTGTGGCATCATTCCCAGACCCGACCCAATGTGTGGAGAAGGGGAAGGGCATGCTAACACCTTGTGGACCAAATGGACAAATGTGGACCCAAATGGGGAAAATGTGAAAAGGTATTGTAATAAGCGAAGGGGAGTGAGACATATGGTATCAGGAAGCGAGACCACGCAACCAAAATCAGGGTTTCCCATGTAGTGCCCTTCATAAAGCTACTAGCCAATAAAGGAGATCCCAGGGGACTAGGATTCAGGATTAACCCCGAGTTAAGGCAAGGAAGCAAGACTACAGTCAAAGCCCTTCCTCCTTCCAAGTCACCAGCAATCCATATCCAAGTGTGCCCAAGAAAAAAACGCATATGCACCCAATTACATAACGAAAAACCATAACTTTAGGATTGGATGGCACACCTTCAAACAGGGCGAGGAGACATATGGTTGGTTCAGGTGGCGGAGATAAAGTAGCACATCAAAGCTATCAAGTGGCTGTCAGGGGCTGTCGTTGTTGGCTAAAGAAAAATGTGTCAGAAGGAAAATCTCTCCAAAGGGGTACCCACTTTTGGGTGGAATACAGGGGCAGTATTGATGTAGGGAGGACACCCTATAACTTATGAGAGTCGAAGACTCTGGGATTACGAGAGGTTGTACTCCATCTGTGAAAGGAGATGTTGGCCATCATGCATGCATTGGCCAAGTTCAAGCAATATCTTGTAGGGAATCGGTTCAAGGTGAAGACTGAGCACAACAGTCTACAATTCTTCTTAGAGTATAAGGGACTTAATGGCAAGCAGTAGAAGTGGGTCAATAAGATCCAAAACTACGATTTTGAGATTAAGTATGTCTGGGGGAAGCATAATGTGGTGGTTGATGCACTTTCTAAGAGACCTCCAACACTCTCTCATGGATGTTGCACAGGATACGGCTTTTCGAGATGACACGTGCAGGGTCATGGATGATATCATTTACTACAAGAACCAGATTTATCTGGTTCCTAGTTCTCAGCTTTGGGAGAAGGTCCTAAAAACAGAACATGATTCACTGTTAGCAAGGCATCTCAGATTCCTAAAGACTTACAGGGCAGTCAGAAAGTGTTTTACATGGAGGGACCTCAAGAAGAACGAGCTACGATATGTGCAAGAATGCAACACGTGCTAGAGTAATAGGGTAGAGCACACACACCCGATAGGATTACTTCATCCTCTACCTATTCCGACGCGGAAGTGGGAGAGTATCTCCATGGATTTCATCACAGGGCTCCCAGTTTTTCAAGGACGAGATTGCATCTATGTGGTGGTGGACAGGTTGACGAAGTTTTCCCATTTCTTTGTTATTCCCCCTCGGTATTCAACTTCACAAGTAGCCGAGTTGTTCTTCAGGGAGGTGTTCAAACCCCATGGTCTCCACAAGACCATTAGAGATTGGGACAACAAATTCATGGTGGGATTTTGGCAAGAGCTCTTGAGACTGGTGGGGACAAAACTCACTCTCAGCACTAGCTACCACCCTCACACAAACAGGTAAAGATAGGTGGTGAACAAATGGTTGGAGGGCTACTTGAGGAATTATGTGACAAGGCAGCAACGAGCATGGATGAAGTGGCTACATCATGGGGAGTACTGCTACAACACCACCTATCACATGTCCATTGGTATGTCCCCTTTTCGAGCTCTTTATGGTTATGAAACTTTACCTTTTGCTGACATGGTGTTTGGATATAGCAAGGCCCCAAGGTCCAAAGATTGGATCCAAGAGAGCCAAGAGATACTTAACGCTCTCAAGGACACTTTGCAGACTACACAAAATCAGCAGAATATTTATGCAGATTGCCACTGAGTTGAGAGTCAATTTGAGATCGGGGACATCGTCTATTTGTGCCTACAACGATACAGGCAATCAACTCTCAAGCAGAAGGGGGCTGAAAAACTCAAAAACCTCGTTTCTATGGACCATACAGGCAGAGCGACTAGGCATGTAGGGGAGGTGGCATATGAGTTGGAGCTCCAAGCAAGAAGCAAAGTGCATAATGTGTTCCATGTGTCTTGCCTGAAGAAGGCATTGGGACAACAGGTGACAGCTTCAACAAAGCAGTACTAGATGAGTAGGGACATCTAGTACTGGTCCCAGAAGCCATTTTGAAGGTGAGAGAGAGGAAGCTTAGGAACAAGGTCATCAAGGAGTTCTTGGTCAAATGCAAAGACTTACCTCAGGAAGATGCTACATGGGAAGGTGAGCAGGTATTATAACACCCACCATTCCAGTTGCTTAAAGACAAGCAAATTTTGGTGGGGAGGATTGTGTATCCCCAATATCATAATTTGCTCAAGTGTAGCACAATTTTACAATTTTAGCATTAGAGGGGGATTTTGGCAACTCCTAGTGACTTAGGAAAAGTGGTTGGAGTAGGCCCCACATGATTTTTGGAGGCAAAAGGAGGCACTGCGCACTAGGAGAGAGAAAAATCAAATCTTTAGTGGGGTGTGAGGGCCACCAAGGGAGACCATTTGAACCACCAAGGGAGACATTCGAACCGCCAAGGGAGAAGGATCAGATTAGTGGATTGTGGGGACAACCAAGGGAGGCTAAGAGGGTTGGACTAATAAAGAAAGCAAAGAAGAATTTCTCACTATCCTTTGACTATCTCACTTACACAATTCTACCTCTCTTGGAACTGTTTACCACAAGAGTTAGAGTGTTGTTCAGCACAGGAATTTCATGTGAAATTCCACCCCATTCTTCGAAGAACTTCGACTGTCAACCTTGTTGGGACAAAGGGGGGTTTACCTCTGGGCACCTACAGGGCTACATTGCAGCAAGACATCAAGTTCTACGCACTTCCTGGGCGCAGAGGTAGTTCATGTATCACATTTTGGGTTCAGCTATAGTGGGATGGAGGATTCGGCTAATTGCAGGTGAATTTTTCTATTTGGTGTCAGAGTTTTGGTGGTGATTTTGCAAGGCTAGAGTGCAACAATTTTGTGGGTCGAATTTATCTTCTTTTGGAAGTCTGTAGAGGCTACTTGACAAGGTAGGAGAAGAGGAGGGTTCAAGGAGCCAAGGGCTGAAAAGGATGGGTTTATGGAGGATCCATTCAGTGTTGGATTTGGGGCTTTAGCTACAGTTCTTACAACTAGCCAGAAAGTCACTTACACCTCTTGGAGGGTTTTCTTGTCACCCGAAACTAGCCCAAACCCTTCTTGGGTTTTTATGGGTATTCGAAGGAGAGCCTGCAGCTAAAGTTTCAAAATTTTCTAAGCAATGTACAAGGAAAAATCTTTAGTTTCAATGGGCAACCAACAGTAGAATTTCTAGGCAGTGTGCATTTCCATTTTGGAGCCATTCCAACATTTGGTTCAACGAGATTCCACCTAGGTTTTGCATAGCTTTCTTAGCAAGCCCAGGTTCCATCATTTCTACTCATTTCTATGTACTCAGATTCCCATAATTAATAAAATGGCTCAGTTGTTCTGCTTATTTTCTTTGGTGTTCTGATGTGGGTGCTTGGTTTTAAATTTTATATTGTAATTCCTAGTTAATAATCATGTTATTCACTATTAATTTCCTAGTAGGAATATTACATGGTTGACAATATTGTTGCCAAAGACAGTGAATAATTCTACGCACATAGCCAATACTAATCTGCAGACAATAGGTTTGGCAGAGTAGCAGAGGGAGTTGACAAGATTCAGGGTAAACACTTTCCTCCTAACAAGTGAGTGTTTCAACTAGGGAGAACTCCATCCGCTGATCCATATGTCTGAACCATGAAGAAAAAGAATTGATCAAGAATGTCTCATACCATTCTCTACTGATCCAAAGTCAGTTTTATTGATCCCAGATCAATATCACAAGAGAGTGTCCCAAACCACTCATACTGATCTCAGATCAATGGAGGTCATCCTAGCATAGGGAGTACGGTAGATACAACGTTGCGTCCATCGATAGTACTGCTATGGTCCCTAACCCCAATTCCCTGCTCATTGATCAGATGAGAGGTACTTCCCATGAGTCCCAGACTGCGTGGGTAGGATGCCTCGACAAGAGAACCAATCATCTTGTCCCTAAGTCGCCTCGGGGTATCACAGGGGAAGGCTGAGCCATTCACCCTGTACATAGCGCACCATTAGGGGAGAGTGAGTCACCCTATCGTCGCGTGTTGCTCTAGTAGTACCCCAAGCCCCCCGGAGCTCCCAGAGCTCAATGTATGCAACATCAACGACTCCAAGTCATTCGGGAAAGCCACAAATTTCACCTTCCCCTGGGGCTTTGACAGAATGTCTGAGACCTGTACATCAGTCTCAATGTGATGGAGCCTCCTCGCTCATTGACGTACCATATCCCTGATAAGGTAGTATCTGATGTCTATCTGCTGGAGCAATCATAGAATACAGGATTCATCAACAATCGAATCCCCCCCCTGGTTGACACAGAAGATCACCGTGGTATCCATCATGTGTACAAACAGCTCACTGAAGAGCTCCTGCAACTAGGCAGCTTCACACGAGATCATACTTGTAGCTATGTATTCAGTCCTAGCGGTGCTCAAAACAACCGTCTTCTGCCTCCTGCTCATATAGGATATCGAGCAAAACCCAAAGAGAATCAGCACTTAGAAGTGCTCTTGAGATCCTCCACACTACCTACCTAGTCAGCATTCGAATAATCATGCAGCTTCATACTTCGGGCAGTGTATCCCAATCCACGAGAGATTGTGCCCCAAAGGTATCTCGGAAGATTCTTAGCAACAATCCAGTGAGGCTCCACCATATATGAGCTCATCATGCTAATAACTGCAAAACATATCTTTGGACGGAAGTTCACCAAGAACTACCATATAACTTATGAAAGTTAAGATCCTCGAGGTAGTCATGGGCTTGCAGTTTACCATTCCACACTCGAAATCCAACTCCCTCTTACTTCTGCAAATGAGAGGGTCTGCACATGTCAAAAATAGGTCGTCCTCAGAAGGTGTTGGTATGAGAGGTCTATCATCCACAACCTTTGAGCAATGGTTTGGATCAGCTTCACTCCTAGTGAATCTCAGCTTCACTCCTAGTGAATCTCAGCTTCAGCACACAGCTATCAATCCTCTCATACTAAGCCCAGGGTGTTTTGCTTCAAGCCATAGAAGGCTTTCTTCCACTTGCACACATGAGATTCCCGATCATGAATCTCAAACCCCTCAGGTTGTTCCAAACCTGTGGACCTGCTACATGGGGGAATGGTCCCCTTGTAAGATTTTCCTTCGGTTCATCTCAAACATGTACCTTCATGCTCTTCTTGAATTCAGGCATCCCTGTCACCATCTGACTCACATCGGGTATGGCCCCATAATAGACCTCCGATGCTATAGATGAGATGTGTCAATTGACATGGTCCCCAATGGACCATCCTGCAACTTGATACAAATTGCCAACCCAGAACCCATGAGTAAAAGCATCTTTGAAAATTTTCAAACACGTACCTTTCCATCGATGAATGCCACCCTGAAACCTTTGAAACCAGGTTCTTGCAATCAAGTACATAAAAGAGATTCTATAAATGAATCGAGTTACCCTCATTCAATTGACGGATAAACATTTCCTACACCCTTTCCGGGATAAGTGGCATCAGCTCCAAGTATAATCCCACGACTGTTTCCATCTCTTACCAAATTCGAGAGAGCACCCTTCTATCTGATGGAGTGCCTTGAAGCACTACAATCAATAAGCCAGATTCCCAGAGAATCTGAAGGAGAGGGCCAATACAAGATAACACTTCTTTATCTTATTAGAAACAACATTTGATTCTTCATACCTGGAGTTCCTTGCTTTATCTGAAGAGTCGGTCATTTCCTTGATGACCTGCATTACCTGGCATTCCTCCGATCATTGAAGATGTCCCTGGAATTATTGTTATCGTCATCAAGTGATGTGTTCGTACCTCAGACACTCCTTCGCATAATGGCCAAACTTATTGCAAACAAGGCATCTGCCTTTCCTTTCACCCTGAGATCCAGACTTCCCATTGAAGTAATCTGTAGGTACTAGGTAGGCCATCGGAAGCTTCCGCTGCGCCATTCTAATAATGTTCTCTGCTTTGAATTCACCCTTGGCAAATTTGAAGAGGGATGAGGAACCCATTGATCCTTTTGTCCTTTCCCAACTGTCTTCGGTGATTGCTCTTTCACTCTTGCTTGGGCATTGTCTTCACCTCAACTATGATACCATGTTAATTTTAGGTATGTTCTATGCTTAGAGCAATTTATTTCAATTTTCACAGTTAGCTCAATATCTTTTCCAAATTAGTTATCACATCAGCATTAAAGTAAACTACAGATAGCACATAAACGTAAATCGCAGAAGATGTGGCGCTAGCCAAGTACAAACCCCAATGTGGGGAACCCTTGATCAATTCTTCTTATATGTTCTTCAATAGTTCAGCAGAGAGAGAGAGAGATAGTACATTTACAATAGAAGTCAACACTTTGACTTATCTTAGATAAGAGCATAGATCATCTCTAAGAAGATGATACATGAGATCAGTTGAAGACATGCTGCTTCAACTGATTCTCCAAGGTGACTCCTTCACCTATCATCGCGTTGCATCTCATCATCATGCTGCACCTCACCGTGCTGCACCATGTTGCACTGATCATCACAATGTTGGACCTCATGACTACTGCACCTAATGTTGCACTGTTGTCCCATGTGCCATGGTTGAACCATGTTGTCCATGCTTGTTGTCTCATTGTTTGCTTGTTGTACCTTGCATGCTTGTTGTACCTTACTTGCTTGTTGTCCCTTGCATGCTTGTTTTCCCTTACATGCTTGTTGTCCCTTGCATGTTTATTGTCCCTTACATGCTTGTTGTCCCTCATACTGCACCTTATTGCAGCGTTCATCATCACTGTGTTGCACCCTTTTTACAATGTTGTCACACCTTATTATATCATGTTGTTGCACTTACATCAGTTCACTGTTAGAGGATTCTTTGATTGCCACATTGTTGGATTTGTAAGGGTATTCTAACAGTTGTCGGGATAACCTTCACAACATCTGTCCCAAGGAAATGATCACCCTTCTCCAGCATTCCTAAACCACACATTGGCTTGTTATACCCCAACAGTCACAACTAGCCCTTACGCCCTCCTTGCAGCGGTAGCCCTTTCCAAGGGTTCTATCCCCACGAAACAGTCCCTCATGCCTTCGACCCTCAAGAGCAGTCTACAGCATCCAAGATAGCCTCTAGGCCTCCACCAAAGTGACCCAAAAACAAGCTACTGCTCCAGTAATTAACTTGGCCTCCATTGAGGAACTCGGGCCACCTCCACACTGTCTAAGATCCTTCCTCTCTTGCTGCAGTTAGAGCTTTCATTCTTCCATAGACTACATTAAGGTTCTAGGGCATCCATCTAGGGTAGAGACCATTTTCTAATTTTTGTTGAGGGCTTACATTGTTTCCCTTCTTGACTACATATACCTCTTCTTCGGTTATGTTAGGGCTTCTCAAAAGGGCATAGTTAGGGCTTCTCAAAAGGGCAGCGTTAGGGCTTCTCCATAGGGCAGCGTTAGCTCTTCTCCATAGGGCAACGTTAGGGCTTCTCCATAGGGCAGTGTTAGCTCTTCTCCATAGGGCAGTGTTAGGGCTTCTCCATAGGACAACATTTAGATCTCTCCTCCATAGCTGCATTGAGAGCTAGATCATCCTCCTTAGGATTGTGTTAGGGCTACTTCCTCCCAGATTTCTCTCACACTAAAACCCAAGACAAGTGGAGAGAAATCGAGAGAGAAGTTGTGTGTAAAATGACTCTCAAGTCATCTCCTTTTATACTAAAACTTTGAGCACATGAGGGGTTTATTTGGTTGTTAGCCGACCTTGACAAATTGTCTTATAACACAAATATATTCATAACTCAGTGAATACTAATCGGAATCAGATGATCTTTGGATCAATCCTACCTCTCGATGGGAGGGATCCAAGAAAAATATTAGCTACCATAAATAAGATGACCAACATGAAATTTGGCCCTAGTTGCCAATTTTAACAAAGAGTCTCAAAGAAAACTATTGAAGGAAGAGAATTTTTGACTGGGTTTTCCCCTCGAGAGGGATTTTTCCCTAGCATAGTGCCTACATCTTGTGTCTTTTGTTTTTGTGATCTTCATACACACATAATATGGTAATTGTTTGATGAAATATAAGATAATAAAAAAGTAAAAGAAACCAACATAACTAACAAGTAATTATCAAGAAAGGGGAATCAAACCCTAATCTACTTGCATTGATTTCTGAACATGGTATGAAAGCTAAGGTCGAAAAGATTGAAGCTCACTTTGTTGGCTTGAAGGAAAATGATTACTCCCTCCATGATAAGAATGGGATTCAATACTACAAGCATCAAAAGGACCTTCCACTACTTATTCAACAAGGTCAAAAGTCAAGGGTTCTTGGCTACACTTACAGGTTCACTTAATGATGATAATGCATGGATTATTGACAGTGAAGCATCTAGGGAAGAGTAAACAACTTCACACTCTATCAAAGGAATCATCTTCTTATACACTGGAATTGGGAGACAACAAAAATTATGCTAATAGAGGTCTGGGATCAACATCATTGAAGCCAGAGAATGGAGCTAAGGTGAAGGAGGAGGAAAAGACAATTTAAGGATCTATTGAAATTAATCTAAGGAACCTCAAGAAGTTGATTAAAGAATCACATAAGGAGACCTTATAAGTAAAGAAGCTTACTATCTTCAAGGACAATAAAGTGAACAAATTGGAAGAATCATTCAATTACAATGCTTGGAAGAAGAGGATAGATCTCATCCTCGAAAAGTTTTGGATCTAGTAAAAGGAAAAGTGAAGAAGTGTACAAAGAAATCAAGAAAGAAGGGATAGGGATCAATCAAACTTTGCCAAAGAAGTTTCACCAAAGAAGAACATGATGGAAGGACCCGAAGTCAAAGACATATTTGCTAGGAACTCTTAGGGACTCTATCCCCTGCATCCCTCAAGCTTGAAAGGAGCCTTACCAACTTCCAAAGATAAGTATCTTACTGCTTGTATTGTCTTTTATATTCGGTTTCCCTTACTTATCTAAGTTTGTTTATATTAAATACTAATCACATCTAGTCATATTTTTGTCTAGAAAAGACTTGTTAAGAAACGAGAGGTATGTTTTGAATTACAAGTTTTGCTCTCTCCGTATTCATTCTTGATAATCTATTATTAACATCTTTTTGTCTAACTTCCCTGAATCTTAAAGATTCTTGATTGGGTGATTCATCAATAGATATATCTACCCTCCTCATATCTTTGATTACTCTTGTGGAACCCTAGAAAAGTTCACTGTGAAAACCCTAACTTAAGGGTATGTCGTTGATCATGTGTGAAACCCTAACCTACTTAGGGTTATTGTTGAAATAAAATGTTTGATGATTTGTTGAAGTCTAACGTAACTGACTGATGCTTTGATGATGTTTTGTTTGGGGTTTTGGTATGGTTATGGAAACCCTAACTTGTTAGGGTTGAATGGTGATGTCTGAAATTCCAAACCTTTGCAGTATTGATAATATAGGCTCTGTTATGTCTTGTATCGAAACTTAGATCATTAGGGTTTGGTAGAGTGTATATAAGCAAGACCCTTATTATGTCCTAGAAATGAAATCCCTGGCATGCGTGTGTTTGTTCGATCAAACCCTAGTCTAACCAAGTATGTTATGTGTCTGACTCTTATTGATATTTCTGTAGTCGAGTTTGACTAACACATGTTATGACATGCTTGTGCATGATGATCGAATCCTACATGTATGAGTTGACCTAATTGTTGATGGTCATGAGTCCTAGGGTTTGGAGCTAAGCCCTAGTCGAAGTTTGATTCTCTAGGATGATAGTATTTGTAAATTCTAGGGTTTTGTAACTAAACCTTAGTAGAAGTCCAAATCTCTGATATATAATGACTATGTGATAATTTGAGATTTCTGTAAGATTGTTGAAATCTGAGTTCTAGTTATGACTGATGTTTGATTAAGAAAATCTAGGGTTTGCAACAAACCCTAGTGGAAGCTAGTCATGTTGTTAACCGAGTGGTGATTGGTTTTGATTGCTAAATCTCATGTATGAAATCTAGGGTTTGTATGAAATCCTAGTGGGAAGTCTAACATATGAATTCTGAAAGTTGTTAGATACTTTGTAGATCTATATTTGTTTGAATTGTTTCTAGGGTTTGCTATATGTTGTAGTAGGGTATGTCATACCTTTGGAAGTAATATTGAAACCCTAGATGTAATTAAAGTTGTTATGATAAAGTAGTCTATGGTTTATGATAAAGTCCCTAGCAAGATGTTGAAGAGTATGTATCTCTTGTTTGTGAGTTTGGGCATCTGATATATATAAAGTTGAATGCTTCCATGATTTTGATATGGTTAACTTCATGCTTCTACAAATTTGGTTGTACTTGCTATCTAAGTTGTGTAGGTACGTGATCTCAAGATAATGAAGATGTTCGTAAAGAAAAGTTTATCTGATAAGCATGATGTGAATGGTGATGGTAATGATAACTCTGATGAGAAGGATGGAAGCCACGAAAGATTCTTCAATGTCGTAAAGAAGTAGAACTCACTAAGTTAAGAGGAAACCTAGATGAAATCTCACTAGGTTAAGAGGAAGCTTGAATGAAAGAAATCTCCCTAGATTGAGAAGGAGCATGGATGAAAGAAATCTCGTTATAATAAGAGGATGGTTGAGAATATTCCTTGCACGGGAATGATTAGATCCTCTCTGATTAAGAGGGAGTGACAGATATGGTTCTCTACTTCATGTGTCATGCACTAGACTAGGACTAACAGCCGTAAGTTTTAGTGAAGGCCATGAGTGAGAGAAGAAAATTGGAGGATATATTTTTAAAGGCTGTTAAGATAAGAAAAGTTGAATCGATTTATGAAATATGTTGTTGCATGAGAAGTAGGAAAAGAAATTGCACGGTTGAGGAAACTTCTGTCATAATTCATTGGGAAAACTCTAAGTCCTACTACGGAAAGTTGAGAAGCAACATCAAGTTGTCCAGAAGATCTCAGAGGTTTGTATTTGATTATGTACATTTGAAAGTGTATAACTGATTGGGGTTGTGTTCGTACAGGTAAATCTCTCGCAGTTTTGATAGTATGTTGGTTACCAATCAATTTGATCAGGAGAGATTTGTTGAGGCTTTGCAAGTGAAGCATTGTCCGGGAAGACCTCTGGCCGACACTTTGTGTTGATGTCTAGGTCCCAAAGTAGGGAGGGTGGCGTTGGTCATAGAGTTGCGACCCCAAATACGCACCTAGGTCCCTAGGTTGGTGGTTGGCAAGTTATGAATACATCCCTAGTTAAAAGGGAGTGTTGAAGAATGTAACTAGGTTCAGACTTCATTAATGTATTTGAGTCATCATGTAATGTACTTGTCAAAAGAATAAAATAAATAAATTAATTAATTAATAATAATTATTATTATTATTATGACTTATTAAAGCATGGGTTTCATGCTTGGGTCATCATGCTTTAGGTCAAAGTCCCCATTGAGGACTTCTAGGACTTATTCTGAGTTAATAAAGTCATTGTACAATTAAAGAGACCCTTCTTGGGCTTTGGAATTGTGTAAAAAGATTTATTATTGAGTAAAATATGATTTATGTAACCTCCACACCAAGTCGGCCTAATGGAGATCAAGTCGGCCTAAAGGAAACCTATTTGACCTCACCTGGAGCCTATAAAACAAAGGAGATCTCATCTCAAGCAAGTTCAATATCTCTCTAGTGAAGCTAGAAAAAGTGCGAGGCAGATCAAGGAAGTCAAAAGAAGTGTGAGTTGGATCAAGTTCAAAGAGAAAAGGAAAATTGAAGTTTTGGTGGTACTCTCTCTCTCTTCCGTGCCCTAGTTTGGGATATCAAAGTCTTTCAAGTGTTGTTGTTGCCAGTTGCTGCCTAATGTCGTAAGTTGTTGCATAGTCGAAGTTGTTGGGGTGGAAGTGTTGCTGCAAAAGGGTCGAAGATCTAGAAGGGCTAACTTTGTGTGGAGGGAAGGTTTGGTCTATGTCTAGGTTGAAGAGTCTCAAAGGAAACTATTGAAGGAAGAGAATTTTTGACTGGGTTTTCCCCTCGAGAGAGGTTTTGCCTGGCATAGTGCCTACATCTTGTGTCTTGTGTTTTTGTGATCTTCATACACACATAATATGGTAATTTCTTGATGAAAGATAAGATAATAAAGAAGTAAAAGAAGCCAACATAACTCACAAGTAATTATCAAGAAAGAGGAATCAAACCCTAATCTACTTGCATTGATTTCTCAACACATACAAATTCAAAAACTGATCTAATTTAAAGAATTCCAAAAGTGTCATAAACAATAGTACAATACTACTGACAATGCAATGCATTAAAACTTTTAATAGTATAATACTACTAGCAATGCAATGTATTAAAAATTTTAAGCCTGAGGTTACTTTGTCAGCATCAAAGAAGAGCACTAGAAATTTTTCTAGTGTGTAAACCTTTTCTCTGGACAATTACCCTTGTGTTTGAGTTATTACATTTAGGTTTGAAGTAAATCAAAATTTTGCCTCCAGGTTTGGCTAAGAAAAGAAAAGTTCTTGTGACACTTCACATGAAATGAAATAAAAAGATGTAAAGAAATATTTTTAAATAGTCTAGTCAAAGTATTTCAAGTCCAGGGCCAAACCAATCATTCTTCCCTTATAAAAATCTGATGAACTACGAAAATGTTAACTTTTGTCCACTTAAAGATGTATAGGTCAGGTTGTCTTAAAACCCTAAAGTGCCATCACTTAAGTAAGATGTGCCTAATTAGATGATGAGATACTATGGTATAACTCACACTATTTAAAAATAGAAACAAATGAATATAGTCACCTAAGTGACTAGTACTCACTGCTTCACGTGAAATGAAATAAAAAGCATATGGTCTAACGAGGCAGAGGAGTTGCCCAGAAAGTTATAGAAATTCTGGTTATATTTAGAAAAAAACCGGCTAGGATTTTTGTAAATCCAAGTTATAGTTGTTAAACTTCAAAATTTTAATTGTTCTAGACGTTTTTGATAATGCTGAATCCATTTCCACCATCAAAAACATGATTCAAACACTGTATTTACAAGATTTTTTGAATTTTTTTTGCCCAAATTCCGGCCACTGTTGACCGTCCGGGCAATTCCTCCGCCTCATTAGACAACTCCAATAAACAGAGGTAAAGTAATACTATAAGATAGTTCAGTCAAAGTATTTCCAGTCCGAGACCTAACTAATCAATCTCCCTTTCTAGAAATCTAATAAAACTATACAAAGATTGAGTTGAATTTGTCTACTTAAAAATTTATAGTTGTGCCTTAAACCCAAATTGTCATTCTTTAACTAACATGTGCCTTGCTAGCTGATAAGATACTATGGTATAATTAACACTGGAGTGAAAAATGCAAAAGATGAATATGGTCACTAAAGAGAGTCTGAATTCCAGTTGCAAAAAATTCGGAGTATCTAATTAACCCTGTTAAAAAAAACAACTATCTAAATAATTCTTTAAACATTTATTGTCTATGTTTAAATATCAAAGAGGTGTCTCATTAACCCTGTTAAGATAAGATATCTAACTGATCAAGATGAGTATAGTCCCTAAAGAGAGTATGAACACCAGTAGCAAAAAATGCGCAGGAGTATCTAATTAACCCTGTTCAGAAAAACAACTGTCTAATTAATTCTTTAAACATTTATTGTCTATGTTTAAATATTGAAGAGGTGTATTTATACATTGATTGCCTACGCATAAATAAGGGTAAAAATATTTAATTCGAACATGCATCGTCCTGTGCCACATGAGTTGTTGAAAACCGCTATGTTAGACCTAAATCTAATTGATAGTATTTATTAGTGTGTGAAACAAAACAAGTGTAGCATTGAAAGAAACTTATACACATGTTCTGTCAACTCCTGTTCAAACCCAGGAGAAAGAAGAGACAGACTACCTACCTTTTTCAGTGCCCTCAGAAGACTCGTAGTGAAAACCGCTAAAACATCAACCCTTGCAGTATAGTTTTCAACATCATCGAACAAGGCGATGTCACTGCCTCGGAAAACGAAATCACTGAAAGAAAACAAAGATTTATGCACCATGTACCTTCAGTCCTCCCCAACCCTTCTATGTAACTTACTATGAAATGAAGAGGAGTGAAACGTATTTACCTGGAGGCTGACTGAGCGATGAATCCAGGATCGTTAGCTTGGTTCTCAGAGCTTTGATAGCATACCATACCAGCAGCTGCAAATATGTGCTTCTGGGGTTCCAAATATTGGAAAAACTCAATGTGTGCCTGTGGGGTTTCAAATATTGGAAAAACTCAAAAAAAAATGGAACAAATGCAAAAACAATCCAGAAAACCTTCTATGTAACTTACTATGAAATGAAGCGGAGTGAAACTTATTTACCTGGAGGCTGACTGAGCGATGAATCCAGGATCGTTAACTTGGTTCTCAGAGCTTTGATAGCATACCATACCAGCAGCTGCAAATATGTGCTTCTGGGGTTCCAAATATTGGAAAAACTAAATGTGTGCCTGTGGGGTTTCAAATATTGGAAAAACTCAAAAAAATGGAACAAATGCAAAAACAATCCAGAAACCCCATCCCATCCCATCCCGGAGAAACATTTAGAAAACAACATCGGTAGAAACAAAGATAAAGAGAGAATTTAAAATTGAAGAGCAGAAACGCACATGAATTAAATAGAAACACATCGTAACAGGAAAAACAAAATATGAGGTCCAAAGAAGAAAAAGGAAAGGAAAACTGTTTTGAAAAATGAAATTGAATACATTCAAATCCAAAAAGAGCATGAGTGCGATATGAATTCCGAACATCATCTCGTCTGTTACGGGATTCAGAAATGTAGAATGTAGGCTGTAGAAGGGTTTAAATAGAGGGCCGAGGAAGCAAAAGCAAAAGCCGGTATCCACTTGTCCAACGGCTACATACAAAAGCAAAAGGCCTGCCCCACAACGCCTTCCTTCCTGGCTTTTGCTGTAACAAACAGAGAGAGACAGAGTAGAGTGAAAGTAGTAGTGATGTTAACGGTGTTAACAAATATCGTTTGCCATCCGGGCCCCTCCAGTCCGTCCCTGTGTTTTTAATTGGTCTCCACCCCTTGATGTCGGCCCAGAGTCAATCTCTGTCTTACTCACCTATCCATGACATAACTTAATTTACGAAGTTTTGTTGAGACTTCTTGCATTTGTGCGTTTTACGCGCACTCTTTGAAAGTCAGATGATACATAAATCAATACCTACGGATAAATTTGGGCTCCACTCAACCGAAACGCTGAAAACTTATATGCGAATGACTGGTTACATTGCACACTTACATCCTTATTCACCATTTTAAACTTTATAACGAAGGGTTTTTCGTACCAACATCTTCCACCTATATTGCAGTTGACGCACTTAGGAGAATTTGGCGTGTTGTCATTGAAATTTATAATCTATTTTAAGGCTTTCCGTGTTACTAAATATTTTTAATTAACAAAAAAGAATAGTTGGCAAAATATTCTTGATACTCAGAATAATAATGTTATTGTAAGGTAATTTCAAATGTATTCTTGTTTAATAAGAAAAATTAATCAATCTTAAATCAACTTGTCCTGACGATGAACCACACTAGTTGGTTCGAAATGCGTCGACAAATGATAGATCTTGTGATATACGCCAAAAAATCTCTCATAAATCTTAAATCTATTTAATTCTGGATCTACCAAGTGGTGAGAGGATCAAATTTCTAGAGGTGCAAACTTTTTTACAATGAAAAGAGATTTGATCTCTCTCGACAATTGGTAGATTCGGAGTTTAAATGGATCTACGTTGATTTATTATGCCGTAAGGCTTTCCCCTCTAGGACGAACTTCCCTCGTGTTGTCACTATGCGTCGTCAGATCAATTGTTAGACGAGTAGATTGTGTTAAGTCGTTGATCTAAAACCCCATCACTGCTGAAACCCCCGAGAACACTATCGAGACCGATGAAAACAATTCGCATGGCACTGTCGATTTTAGAAGCCACCATCACCACCAAGAACGGTTCATGCAGTGTAAGAAACAGGGGGTTCCACTACCAAGCATTGATCTCCAAAACTTGAGAGATTTGCAGGTGCCAATAATGCCCCCATTTTGAGCACAATAAGCCCCTCCACGATGGTGAGCTTGATTTGTCTACGTCCAGTATTATTCAGTTGCAAAGGATAAGGCAGTTTGATTTGTCTGTGTCTACTATTATTTAGTTGGATACTTCGAACTCTTAGAAAAGATCAAGAAACAACCAAATTCGTCTTCAAAAGCACTCTGTTGCGATTATCGCTTTTGAAGTGATCAGAGACGATAAGTTGGGATTTTGTTATTCCTGTTTATGAGACGATTAAAATCGTGACAGTGTTCAATGTGGTGATGAAAAATGTGCCAGATATTCATGAGTATATGTATGTGTGTCTTTTCTTTGATGAGTGTATTGTCTTGGGTTTGTAGGCATGTTGGAATACCTTTTTTGCATTACACATGTCTACTTCTTATGGGTAGACGCTCCTGTTTTTTTTTTCTAAGTAAGATTGATCTATTAATATAATACAAAAAAGGGTAATTATAGAGAGGCCTGGCCTCCAAAGTACTGAGCAACACCATCACAAAATAATTATGTCTAGCTGTGACTGCCCCAATAGAGGGGAAACCAGTCCATGAAGTCAAGAGGACCCACATATGGGTTAACAATTTTGACCAAAAAACAAAAAAGACATCTCAGACATTGCATAGACCAAATCATAAAACACGGACTTAACCGTAAACGCCCAGTCAGCATGAGAAGCATCCACTTGGCAAGAAAAAACGACACCTGGCTGCCAAGTGTCGAGGCTAGAGATT
The DNA here is from genome assembly GCA_000404065.3 of Pinus taeda. Lineage (NCBI taxonomy): Eukaryota > Viridiplantae > Streptophyta > Pinopsida > Pinales > Pinaceae > Pinus > Pinus taeda. The sequence goes on from APFE030028618.1 coordinate 18,403, forward strand.
GTCCAGGGTCGATTCTTCTTCAACCCGACATGCATATTTGTACCAATCATCCACTCCAGCTGACATGGCCCCGCCTTGAGTTCGGCGGACGGCTGCGATGCTACCCGTGCCTGCATGCAGGCCAGACGTGTCGCCTCGTCGACTGCCAGAAGCCTGAGTGTCACCAAGATTGCTCCCCACAGCTTGTTGATTGCCAGCCAGCGCTTTGCCATGCAGGGTGGCTCTATCATCGTCGGGTTGTTGTTCGCCTGGGCTGCAAACACCTCTGTTGCTTGGAGTTGCCCTGTTCAGCTCTTCGTTGTGTGCAGGCAGAGGTGCCAACGGGTCCATTTCTTCAAAGAATGTAATAGTAAGAGTAGCGGTGATTACGGGCCGGTTCAGAGTGCTACGAAAACGGAATTGAGTGGTGTGGGGTGTTGGATGCAGAGGAAGGGGGAAGTTTGTTGTGTGAACTGTAGCGTCCCTCCGTTCAGAACCTTGGAGCTGAGTTCTTCCCCTTTCCACTTCGGGTGTCTGGATATCGGCCATGGAAAGAGCTAAATGGATTGGGATTGTCAGCTGAAGAAGCAGGGGAGACAGAGTCAGGGTTGGGAGTTGCAGGAGGGTGAATGCTTCCGCCGCGAGTGCCTCCTCGCCTGCTTTGCATTCGATGACGAACCGTGGCAGGATTGAAGGTAAGGTTAGCAGCAAGGGAGTTGGTGGAATAATTGCATAGAGGATGGACAGAGGAGGTCTGAGCCAGAGCTAAGTTGCAGAGCCTAGTTTGAGAATAATGAAATCCGTTACCCAGATCAATACAACTTATCAGCTAGCAATGGTAGCCAGTTACAGTACGAGAGCATGGCTCTACGGCCTGCGGAGGGCAAACACAGTGGAGCAAGGGGGGAGGGATAACATAATGCTCTGCAGACGCCATAGCTATGAAAGAGGTGGAGCAGTCTTGGCCTTGGGACTCATTTAATGGCACCTGTAAGGTGCCTTGAATGCGCCTCAGGTGGGCTTGGGGGAGGACGCAAGCGGCCATGTGGCCAGCCCATCCGCCGCCCGACCGTCTTGTCGAATTAATTACCTAGATAATCACCCGCATCTGGGTGGGTAGACGCTCTTGTTGATTGCAAGTTCTGCAGTTTTCATATTGTAGTGTTATCCCAGTTGCAAGTGATGTGTGTATTTTACTTTCCATGTCGTTATCAAAGAGTTGTGTTTTGCCATACTATTTGTTGTACTTGTGTCTCGAATCGAATTTTAGGTTTCAAATATCGCCTTGTTGTATTTTGGGCCACAAGATGTGTGTGTGCTCTTTGCTTTCCTATTAGTTTGGTAGTGTCAAGCATTGCAACTACTTATCTCTTTTGGAAGAAAAGGATTGTCAACTCGATTGTGACAAATCCTTAGATTTACACAACTAAGCACTTCCCCTCACACAACTTACCCATAAATTTCGTATGTGACTCATCTCATCATCCAATCTAGGTATGCAGTCGGTTATGTCATGCTCAAAATGCACGAAACTATATGTTGGGATTCCAATTTTAAACATGATGGAAACTTTCAATTATCCTCCCCATATTTGTTCTCTGCAAGCTGAACCACGGCAAATATTTAGGTAAATGTTGCTTCTAATTCTACATCAAGGTTATCGTTGTATATAAAATTATTTTTGCAAACATATAATTTGTGTTGATTTACATTTTGGTAGGTCGATTAAAAAATTGTGAACATGGTTGTCCATAACTTGCAAGACATTGTTTGGTTTGTGAAAAATGAAGGTGAACACGATCATAATCAATAAATTTTCAGTGCAAAATGTTTGTGAACTATATATAGTTTTGTTGAACTTGCCAAATGTTTGCAAGTTATGTGGTTTTATTATTGTACTACAATTTATTGTGTACGGACATGTAGCTCTCATGTTACTAGAAGTTCCCATTTGTCTCATAGTTCAACTTGTGGTGACATGGGTTGCACACAGTATTTCATCACATATTGCAAATGCAAATGGCAACACATTAATAAAAACAAAACAATGTCAAGTGGGTCTTAGTTTAACAATTAAACAACTTATTATGAATTTTGAACCATCAATGACATGAAATATTACAATAAGATCTAAAACATATTAGAGTCTAGAACTTGATTGCTTCCCAAATAACTTCCTCAACCCATGGTTGTTCATTTCTATATCCTAGCCTTCTAGACTCAAAATTTGTGTTCAACATATGTAGGCTTTTCTCCTATACATATTTAGCAACATGTGCATGTTTGTTCACGACAGCCTACCTATTCAAAGGAAGTCATTTGTCAAGTATATTTTCCAAAATAACTTTGAAGTCTTTGAATCTGTCTCTTTTCTTTTGCTTCTTCTTGACCTATCTTCTCAGTTTGGGATTCTCTTGAACCCCTTTGTAACTTTTCTCTAAGGAGTTGCCTCTTTTAGGTACTCATCTTGCTTTTATTATTTATGTATTCTAGTCGCATTGACCTACTTTGGTCATGGATGGGAAAAAAAAAAAAATTGCTTCCAACATCTAAGTTGAAGAAGACATCTAGGCTTGGCAACTAAGTTACTATCTTGAATATTGTGTATAAGTTAAGGATTGGGCTTTGTATTACATGTTATCTAGTTTGTATCGACGTTTTGAAAAGGACAGACACACGTGGGCTTACTTGCAACACACTTTTGACCATGTGGTCATGGCCTATATTTGTAGTTTATCTTAGTTGAATAGGAAATGTAGATTTAGTCCAAATACGTATTGTTATGTTCCTTGTGCATATGGAAATTATCAACAATAGGTAAATTAGTCTGGAGCATTTCCACTTGGCAAAAGGGAAGCTATAGGTGTCCTTTATTCACTATGCAAACTACAATGGAGTTTGTCTTTGTAAGCTAGTTTATGTCTTTGTTTTCGTAGTTCAAAACTCTTACAATATCTACTACTAATGACTAGGAGTAGTAACAATCACAATAGTATAATAGAAGTTGTTCAATATTTTATTTTACTTATCTATTAAAAATTGTTAAATTGTGTAACTAGGGCGAAATTTCACTTTGGACAACTCATTTGGTGGAGATAGTTATTTCATTGAATGCTTCTTTTCGAGAGGACCAAAATTCACCTAAGGATCACTCAAATTGGAGAAGGAGAAATATGTTTTTGAAGTGAAGCCCACACATATGAAAAATGTCAAGATTGACCTCACCACCATGTAGGTTCATGAAGCCTAACAATCATGTCTTTTGAGGCACATCAACTCATATAAATAAGTGTGACCTCAAACCTCATTCGACACATTTAAGTGCATCATTATATAGCAAATTCTCATCTAAAGTCGGTTGCACCTCGAGGAGACCAAGCAAGGAGGACGAAGAGCATGTTTCTATTTGTTTGAGCCACAAATCAGGGCACATCCTAGCGAAGGTAGAAGAGGGTAGTTAGAGCACTTCTAGGTGACTGTTTGGGGGTCAAAGTGATCAGATGCAGGGACCGAGTTTGATGGAGTAATTTTGGGTCATCATGTAGAAGGTTTGGGTGGCAGCTTCTTTGTTTAAGCAGGCTGCTAGCTCCTTGTAGCACTACAGAGGGGTCGAGCTCAGTGTAGACAACCACAAGAGGGTCGTGACCTCTATCTTGGAGGGTAGAAGGGTCAGACTTGTGCTAGAGAGGGAGCCGCAATTGTTGGTGCTTAATAGTGGAGCCCTAACCAAGGAACAAGCTAATGAGTTTTTCGAGAGTAATTACACAATGAATAAATAAATGTTAATTTATTTTAAAAGAAATTATTGTCGTAATCATTTCATGTCTTCCATCATGAACATTATGGACATGTAAATGCTTCGTATGTCATGGCCATGCACATATATTCTAGTCATTCTCTACAAAAACAATATATTTTAAACTCTAATGAAAATCCATGCTTTCTATATAGTGGAACAAAAAATGCATAAATTGATTTATCATTAAGAAAGCGACTAACATAATTTTGACGATTGAAATCATATGCTTAATTTAACTTGACTAAAGAGAAACTTTGCTACATATCGAGCATTAGTATTGGAGCATGTACTTTGACTTCTTAAAAAATCATTTAGATGAAAATAAGTTTGAAAATTAAATATTCCAGACTCTATTATAATAATGAGATAAAAAGAAGTACTTATTCTATGAAATTGGCTCATTTATTAGCCTTCATTGTAAGAAGGGACAATGCAAGTGTTGGAACATTAACATATTTAAAAATCGAAGGTGGTGAAGAAGTTGATTTTTAAGAAGGTGAAGGAGTTGGGGCTTAAGAATATGCATAATTTTGGGAAGGCTTTGGTCGCTAGATGCATATGGAGGCTCATATCAAATAAGGGTATGTGAAGCCAAGTTATCCTTTGAAAATACATTGAGCCTAATTCATTAGAATACAATCCAAGAATACTCATATATAATTTGTTGATATGTTGGAATGCCATTGTCCAAGCCTTCCCTCTTGTGCAGAATTGGCTACTGTGGGAAGTTGGTAATGGAGAAAGAGTAATGGGTAGGAGCTAATCCTTCCTAGTTTTGGAAGTGGAGAAGATTATAAAGTCCTTGAAAACAACTATAGCCTAGATTAGGCAACCTCCCTAGAATTCTAATGTATATGGCATCAAGAGTGGAAGAAAGAAAACTTCCTAGATTTGGATGGTATTGAAGGAGAGGTATGAGAGGCCTATACAAGAAAATTGAAAATAAGTCATGTTAGAATTAAGAACATGGAGGATGATTTGGTCTCGTCAAATAATAGAGCCTTGAGTCAAACAATATAGGAGGGACTATGTTTTTGAACAATTTTAATGTACATTTTTTAGATACATGTATGACTATAGAAGACTCTTTTATGTGGTTGTGTTAGCTCTTAGAGTAAGGTAATGTTTAGCTAAGATATCCTTTATAGTCTTTTTGGATAAATTTATTTTAATTTCTTCTAATGGAATATATATAATTTTTTAAATATTACTTTAGAAAAAAACAAAATTGGAAAGAGAGAAGCGATAGGTTAAAAAAACCTATGTTAGGTTGTAGGTATTAATGAAAATTATTTTAGACTTTAATCTCTATATCCATGCACTAGTCCCACTAGCACAGGGATCTACCTCGTCCACGTTGCTCATGTTCTCCATATAACCGTGCAGGTGGATCAATTTCGGGTCATCCACCTTCCATTTGTTCATAAATTTCAAAACAAATAATCTAAGATTTATATGTTGTTGACTATTTAACCTATTTGAATATCTACTAATCTAATACAAGAAAGCACATTTTTTTCATCATTTCATTACATGGAATACCAATCGATCACAAATATAGAAAAGCTTCATACCTGCCTATGTCTTAAAAATATATGTGTTACAAAAGATTCATACATGTGTTGAGTTGTTGATCTGGATTTAAACAGGAACGCAACAAATTACAAATATAACCATATATACATAGATGCAGCAGAAATAATACTTCATTTCATTAATGTAAAATATTGAAATATGCACAGTGACAGAAATGGAAATAAACTAGCTCGAGCAATGGTAGCTTATCCCTAAGAAGAGATGTGGCGGTTACATGCCTCTGAACTATGTTACAATGAGGCTCAAGGGCCTTTTTATTATTGAACAATAAGAGAAAACCCTAACTCGAGGAGATGTAACACCAAGAGTTTATGGGCCTCGTTGGGGTTAGTTGGACAACCAACTTCCTGGGGTCGCGACTTGGTCATATTATATATGTTTGACGCACATGATACCTTGTTAGAAATATATCTCCGAGGACTATGATGGAAAAGATGATTTTAACCAAAAATCGTTGAAGGTAGATTGCCAAAAAAATGTCGTTTAGGGCCTCAAAACATCTCTAGAAGTTTAGGACCCGAAAACTGCTAAAAATAGTATACTATGCTACAATTAAGGAAACTGAAAAAAATAAAAGAAACAATGGTGGGGGTCCAAGTGGAATTGACGGGTGGCCACCAATATCCACATGGATCTTTCCTCCCCCCTTAGGAAGCAGTGGTCCCCATTGCGTTGATTTCCTCCATGCGATGAGGAAACTTTTGTTGAACTTGGTCCCTGGTGAAGGAATTGGCCTGCTTTGACAACTCGATAGAGTTGGATGTTCTACTGGCGAGTGTGCTTGATCTACTTGTCCATGATCTGATCAGTTGCAACTTGTTCCATGCAATCTGGATTTAAATCTGTTGGTGTGAGTTGTTCTACAATGTCAGATGTGTCTAGTAATGGTGGAAAGTATGGCCAAAGGCGGTCCTCATTGAACATTGGGTGCAGGCCAAGGAATGGGGGAATGTTGAGCTCAAATGCATTGTCTCCCATAGCCTTGGTAATGGTGTAAGGACCATAACGGAGTGGTATGAGTTTCTGATAGGCTCTGGCAAGGCATTCCTTTTGCAAATTCAACCAGACTTTGTTGCCCACCTGAAACTTGTGTGGCACCCGATGTTGATCATGTCACTGCTTGTACTTGGAATTTGATTTCCCCAAAATGTCGTGGACCTATTAGCGGATATGTTGGATGTGCTCAATGAAGTTGTTTGCCTTATCTGATTCGGACTGGACATGAGCCGAATTTTCCTGAGTAGCTGTAAATGGCATGGCCACATCAATGGGACAAAGTGGCTAGAATCCCAAGCCCACCTCAAAATGGTTGTGGACAGTCGAGTTGTGGAGAGCCCTTATCCCATGTGCATGGATGCTTTAAGTTGTACATGCATAGAATGTGTACAATCATCCTGTGGACAACCTCTCTCTAGCCATCAGTTTGGGGATGGAAGGCTGTGGACTTAGTGAGTTTGTTGTCTAGCATCGACCAGAGACTGGACCAAAATGTATTAAGGAAATTGTTGTCCCGATATGAGATGACTATGGGATCCCAAAGTGCACCCACACTTGTTCAAAGAAGATTTGAGCAATGGCTTATGTTGTGATATTCTTCCTGCAGGCCACCATAATGGCCATCTTTGAGAACTTGTCAACGAGCAAAAAAACATAGTCGCTTCCATGCTTAGTAGAAGGAAGGCCCGACATGTAATCTATGGAGATGGATTCCAAAGGTTGACTAGGGGTAGGGAGCGGAGTATAAAGGCCTTGCTTCTTGATGGTTGGTTTGGCAATGGCGCAGGCCGTGCAGGATCTGATGTACTTCCCGACATCCTATCGAAGATTCAGCCAATAGAAATTCTTTTGCAGTACCGCCACCATTTTCTCGACCCCAAAATGCCCAGCAGCCCGACTGTAGTGTGTTTCCCAAATCATCTTGGCACGCTTGCTTGAAGGAACACAAAGGTGACCCAGATGGCATAACAAGGCATCCTGGAGGTGAAAATCTGGAACATGCTGACTCTCCAAGGGTGTCTGGTATGTGTGGTCGAATTCTAGGTCGCTTTTGTAGAGAAGTGGCCAATTAGAAGTCTCGTGCCCACGAGAGTTAAGCACGGTGGTTAATGCCATGATCGGTGGTCGACTGAGGCAATCTGCAACATTAATTGTGTTGCCCTTCTTATACTTGATATTCAAACGGAACTGTTGCAGGTATGTGGACCACTTTTGATGGTGATCATTCTGCAACTTCCCTTGTGTTTGTATGAACTACAGGGGTCAGTGGTCTGTGTAGATGACTATTTCCTTCCCCCAAAATGCAATGCTTCCATTATCAGGAGGCCTACACAATGGAATACATCTCTTTATCATAAGTGGGATACTTATGGACTGTCTAAAAGTGTCTCACTATGATATGCCACTAGATGCCCATGTTGAGTAAGGACTACCCTAATAGCATAGTTAGAGGCATCTATCTCGATCTCAAATGGTTTGTTGCAAGTCTGGTAATGCGAGCATTGGTTCTTGAGCAGAGGTGATTTTTCAACTCTGTGAATGCCTTCTATTGTGATTCAAACCAAAAGAATTTTTCTTTCGCTCCTCCCTTGGTGACATGACTCAAGGGCCAAGTCATGTGAGAAAATCCCAACACGAGCCTGCGGTAGAAATTGGCAAGACCCAGAAAGTTGCGGAGCTCTATAAGAGTGGTTGGAGATGGCCCATACCGAATGACTTGGATCTTGGCTAGATCTAGGCACCCCTTGTTCATCAATAATGTATCCTAGATACTGAACTTGGGTCATGCCAAAAGTGAATTTCTCCAAATTGGCACATAGCTTGTGTTGTCGCAGTGTTTGGAGAACCTATCAAACGTGGTGGAGGTGCTCTTCCAAAATCTAGTTGAAGATCAGGATGCCATCCAAGTATACTACTACAAATGAGTTGGTGAATGGCCGCAAGATGTCATCCATCAGCCTCATGAAGGTTGTAGGAGCATTCGGTAACCCGAAAGGCATAACCAACCATTCGAAAAGGCCCTCCTTAGCTTTGAAGGCAATCTTCCACACATCGAAGGGTTCGATTGGTACTTGGTGATATCCTAACTTCAAGTCGATCTTTCTGAAATATTTTCCCCCCTTCAGTTGGTCCATAAGGTCATCAATCCGTGGGATCAGGTACCTATTCTGGACAGTGATCTTGTTCAGCGCCCGATAGTCAATACAGAGTCTCCCATCCTTCTTATGCACCAACATGATCAGGCTCCCACATGGCAATGAACTCGGTTGGACGTGACCTTTCTATAGCAGCTCCTGAATCTGCCTCTTGATTTCGTCGTTCTCCAGAACGAAGCGCAGATAGATTGGTCCATTGGGCAGCAACGCACCTGGGGTCAGATCAATGGAGTGCTTGACCTGGCAGTGCAGAGGAACCGCTGCAGGGGAGGTGAAGATGTCCTCGTACTCCTCCACGAACTTGTCCATCTATAGTTGTCATGCAAAGGGGCCCTGTCTCGAGGTCGTGGCCATCGTCTTCTTCTTTCCTTGAGGGTGTATCACCAGGAAAACAAATTTCCTGGTTTTGGAAATGAGCTTACTGCATTGTTTTGCAATAACCAAAGAGATGGCGGTAGGCGGTGCTACCTCCAGTATCCTGTACAACTTATTTCCCAAAGTAACAATAACAGCACGAGGCCTTGATTCATACACAACATGTTGCTTCCACAAGTATGGTTGGCCTAATAATGCATCACAAACATCAAGGGGAGCAACGTCACATAATACCTCATCCTTGAACTACTTGGTGTGGTATGGAAGGCGACACTACTGGCTCACGTGAAGATCATGTCCTTGGTGAAACCACCCAATGGTGTACGGTTGGGGATGTGCTCTGGTTAAAAAGCCTAGCCACTTCATGACCTCTTCCGAAATGAGGTTCTTTTGGCTCCCACTGTCGATAATGAATTGTAGCGGGGAACCCCTTACCCACATCTGGGAGTGGAAGAGTTGCTCCTCCTCCTCTGGATCTTTGGGTTCCTCCTTCTAGATCTTCATGGTGGCAATGGTGGCGTTGAATTGTGCATCGATTATCTGCTTCCCTTTGTCGTTCCCCTTGTTGGGTTTTGATTCAGAGTCAGAACATGCATCTGATTCCGAAGACTTTAGCTCGGCTATTAGTGACTGCTTGGCCCGACACTCACTTGTATTGTGAGTGGAGCTCCTATGGAACTATCACCAGTTTCCTGTGTCCTTCTTCAGGTTCGGGATGTTGTTATTTTCTTGCGGCTTTGGCGGGTTGTCCTCGACAACCTTTCCTTGGCTTTGTCCTTTATTATGTGGTTTGGGGGCACCTTTCCCTTGTTTTAGATTCATAGATCCAAAGTCTCGCTTCTTCTGTTTAAACTTCTGCTTGATCTTGACAACGTATCGGTACGTCGTGCCGAGCGATGAGATGTCCCAGAACTCCATCTCGTCCTGGATGTACCTGTGTAGGAAGTCGCGGTATTTTAGTACTAAATGATGCTCAACATCCTTGATACCCAACTTTGTGCGAAGGGTATGAAATATATTAGTAAACTCTAGCACATCTTGGTCCCTTCCCTACCATAGCGTGGTCCACTTTATGTATTTATCCTCATAGCTTTCGACATGGTAGTACTGCTCCTTGATGGCATCCCGGAATGAATTCCAAGTGGGTGCGGCTGAAAATAGTGAGGTTGTACTTTCATCCTTCTACTCGCAGTAGGTTTCCCACAAGTCCTTTACATGGGGGACAACTTTGAGAAGAGTGAAAGCAATCTTTTCCCGTTAACTTGTACCTTAAAGGGTGTGGCGCTTCCAGAGTAGCTGCTGGAAGTAGATGTGTTGCTCCTGGGTAGTCGCTGAAGGATCTGGGCAAAGTTTTCAGTCATCACGTTCCTTTATCGCTCGAGGGCCTCTTCAAGCAAGATTTTGTTAGGATCTCTTGCCCCCTCGTCTTTCTTTTCATCCACCATGGGAGGTCGTCAGGATTTGGAGGCTAGTCTTACGAAGGTTCGACCAGTTTAAGCCCTAACTCCTTATATCCCGATCTCGTTGGGCACATGCAAAGAAAAATAGAGAAAGAGCAGACCGCTCTGATACCACTGATCCAGATTTAAATAGGAATGTAACAAATTATAGATTTAACCATAAATATAGATATGAAACAGAAATAATACTTCATTTCATTAATGTAAAATACTGAAATATGCCTAGTGACAGAAATGGAAATAAACTAGCTCAGGCGATGGTAGCTTACCCCTGATCAGAGATGTGGTGGCTACATGCCTCTGAACCATGTTACAATGAGGCTCAAGGGCCTTTTTATTATTGAACAATAAGAGCAAATCCTAAACAACCAAAACCCTAACCTGAGGAGATGTAACGCCAAGAGTTTATAGGCCCCGTTGGGGTTAGTTGGACAACCAACTTCCCGGGGTCGCGACGTGGTCATATTATATTAGTTTGATGCGCATGATACCCCATTAGAAAGATCTCTCCGAGGACTACGACGAAAAAGACACTTTTATTAGGTGATCAATCATATGTGTGTAATTATTTAAGAACCTTTTGTAGTATCCAGTTAATCCAAGGAATACCCTAAGTTTTGATATATTCTTTGGCTCGGGCCACTCTTTGATCACTTTAATCTTGTTGGGATCTACTTTGACTCCCTCTTTTGATATGATGTGTCCTAGATATTCGACTTCGTTCAGTCCAAAGGTACATTTTGATAATTTTGCATAAAATTAATTCTTCCCCAATACGGAAAGTACTTCTTCTAGATGCTTAAGGTGCTCCTTCCATGTTTTGTTTTAGATGATGATATCATCAAATAAAACCAATATGAATTTTCACAGGTGTTGGTGAAAGAGTTCATTCATGGTTTCCTGGAAGGTGTCTGGTGCATTTGTTAGACCAAATGGCATTACCTTAAACTCATAATGACCTTCATGAGTTTTGAACGTAGTCTTTCGACGTCTTCTAATCTTACTCAGATTTGATAATAGCTTGACCTCAAATATAATTTTGAAAAATATTTTGCCCCATGGATTTCATCCAACATCTCATTAATAAATGGAATGAGAAATTTGTGTTTAATATTAATTTTGTTTAATCTTCGATAATTTATACACAACCAGAAGGATCCATCTTTATTTCAAACTAACATTACTGGAGCCGCATATGGACTTATGCTTTTCATAATGACTCCACGTTTTAGAAAATCTTGTATTAACCTTTCTATCTCTATTTTATGATGATGGGGATAGTGATATGGCTTGAAATTCCGAGTTTCTACATCCGATTTAGCTTCAATGATGTGTTCCGAGAAGAGATAGGGTTGTTATATAAATCCATTTACAAAAGTGTAGACAAGCCTTTCTGCTCAAAAGATGCAAGAACGGGAACCAATGGTGGGGACAAAAGAGACTCTCCATGAGCATGCTTTCTCCCCTGTGAGTGCTTGCAGTAAATAGCACGAATTCAAACATCTCTGCCATCTTGGCCAAGAAATCGTCCACTCTAGGCTTCTTGAACTTGTCACTATAGTTTTCTATTGTTGATGGGGACATCCAAGTTGTAGTCTAGAAGAGGTTCGTCCCTGTCAAGAACTAGTGTATGCTTCTTCTTGTTGATCTCCTTCTTGGGTGGCAGAAAAGGATCGCTAGATTCACCAATGCATAGAGCACCTCATCGACCAATTCATAATCTGATGCCCAACCAAGAAATCATTTGGTGGAAAATGAATTGGAGGGTTGAAGAGAGTAGGAAAAAGGGAAATTGTCCACAATAATTACCCTTCTCAGGTCTCTTCCGAGGAGTGAGAGGTCCTTCTCAAGTTTACCTTCTATTTCAATGCACGAATCTTTGTACAACCTCTTCTAAATGAGGCTATTGTTTGGCAGCTTATCCAATATAGCAATAATCCTTTTTTTGGGTCTCTCTGTGAATTTCACAATCTCAAAAAATTCAACCATTGATTCGAGGAACTGTCCCAAATAAGGTCTAATTGCAATAAACACAATTGTTCCTATGATATGTTGTTCAATGATAAAATCTATTTCACAAAATCTGACATCCTTATTCCCAAGAAACTGGTCCTTAGTTAATTCTGTTAAGAGTGTTCCGTCCATGTCAAAAACAAGAGTATACTTCACTTTATCTAGAGGATCCATAGGAGGCAACATAGGTTCCCAAGGTGCATGCATTTCGTACAAAGCTCTACTAATCAGACAACATACACATGAAGTTGATTCTTCTCGTTTGGTGCAACTTATTTTGAATGAATGAACCTCTTCATCTTCTACCAAACCAAGACCCTCTCAATCAAATATATTGTCAGGAAGTCTCTCAAGCTCCTCTTTTGTTTGGATGAAACAAGAGTCATATCCATAGTATAACCATGTTAAAAAAATTCAACCACCTTGTCAAACCATTGAATATCATTGTTATGAAGTTTATTTGCTAGGGTTTTGGGAGGACATGTATGAGATATGTGATGTTTTTTTATTTTGGCCCCTTTCTTATGTGATTCTATCACTTTCTACCCTAATCGAGACTCTAGTATCCATACAAAAAATTTCACATCCTCATCTCCAAAACTTTCCATATTCATATAAGTTTCTTCATTAGAAGCATTTTCTTCTTCTTTTTCTTCATAGTCCCAATTAGATTCAGAGTCTGAGTGGTCTTCCTTTTTACATTCCCAATTGGATTCAGATTATTCATCTTCTTCTTCTTATTTTTCACATTCCCTATTGGGGTTGGATTCGATCTCTGAGTATAAGTCCAAATCTGAGTCTTGGACTTCTTCTTCTTTAGTTTTCATATACCCACTTGGATCATTAGTCTCATGCATGTCATCCCGAGGAGATCCTGATTCAAAAAGTTCAACATTAATTTATTGGTTAGATAATTCATTATTGTTAGTCCCTTTCATGTCAATGTCAACTTCCACTGCAGGTGTTGAATCTGGTGTTTTGAAAGCCTTTAATGATTCTACAAATGATTTTTTATTATTATTTGTTGTAATACTTCTCCAATTTCATTTAATAGTTTAGATTTATGATATTCACTTAATTTCATGATTTCCAGGGCTTAAGCTTTGATGATAGAATGTGTAGCGAATAAGATCCAAAGGGTCGAATGGCTTTGATGCCAATGTAACAAACAAAGTTCATACACTTAGAGGAATGATCTGATATCATTGAAGCGACAAAACATGTAGCTTGTTGTGCTTTAAATGTAAAATACACAAATGTATTGTAAGTAATATTTTAGTAATAAGATCAATGTATGAGTATATGAATGTTACAATGAGGACCCGCTTTATATACCTAGGCAGGTGTCCCTTTATGAATGGTCATATCCTTAGGGACATACCTCTTCACTAACTAATCACTGATTAATCATTATTTATTATGTGTTATTATTTATATTTACATATTTATATTTATATTTTATTCATAACATTCACCAACAAATATGGAGACTTAAGAGGGTCTCTTGCTAGTTGCATCCCCTACTAACTTGTTTGTTCTCTTTTGGAAGTCCATAAATAGTCTTTGGAGGAGCCTGCTACCCATATTATATATATCTATATATATATTATTTTTATTTTTTATTTATTTATTTATTTTCACTCAATGATTTTTCTCTTTCCACTAACAAAATATTCCCAATACATATCAACCATATGTTCAAATGTGGGCTTTATGGCATAGGTATTTGTATGATAGACCCAAAAGATATCATGGACCTTAACCGATTTGTGTTTCTTAAAATTTCTTGTTGTTATTTCTCCATTTTCTTCCTCCTAAGAAATGGAAGCCGAAGCATTTGGTTTATCATCAAATGATGCATGTATCAAAGAGATCCTTGTGAGAATTTTCCATAAATAGTTGCTTTATGGCTTTGGTGTGATTGGGAATTGCATTGTCCTTTATCTCTACAGGAGTGTGACCACAAATGTTCTCATTATTCTTTTCATGCATGTGCTACCTTTGTTAACATCACTTGTGTGACAAGTCTATCGATCCAACTACAACCTTTCTCAAACTCTGATAGACAAAACATAAATATATATAGTTCCAATAATCCACTGAATATAATGCACTTTTTTCCTATAGTAGATATAAATGCATAAAGAATTGGAACAAATCATGAAAATAATTCTTTACAATATGTCACAAACCATAATGCATTCAAGAAATGATAACTAGGATGAGGTAAGACATGCATGGACAAGGTGCCTGATGAAGATATAAGAAACTATGGTCTTTTATGATAATTATTTTATTTAAGGAGTTTGAATGAGTCCAACAACAATAATAACCATTAAAACCTTAAAAATCGAGGGGGAACCAAAATTTAGGTGTACAGGATAAAAGTTCTGGGGGTTTTTGTAGCAGCTACAACAATTGGTGAACCAATAGTAGAATCCAATGTCTTTGCATTCATCCCTTCCATAGATAAATTCAGACAAGTATGGAGAGACACTGTGGGTACCTCTTTGAGCTACTTTACCATTTATAGATGTGCCTTTTGTCTATCTCATTGTTAGGTCCTACTAGCTATATTCACCAAACCAAGAGTTCACACCTTAAGCCTTTAACAATGACTTAGATAACATGAAAAAGGATTTATTGTGGTCATAAATTAAAGTGAGTCTTTGGCATTGTTCCACTACTAGCAAATGTCCATATCCTTGGTGGAGTCACTAAATAAATCACAAGCATTGCTTTGTTCCCAGTGAGCATCAATAGTCTCGAAAAAATTTGTTGCTTCATCTATCTGTGTAGGAAGCCTTTCTCATACCTTTACCTCTTATTTTATTTTTTCTTTTCCATGCACTTCGAATTATTTACTAGGGTGTTCTTTACGCCAAGGTAGATGAGGGATCTTGAATTATTTTATACGAAGGAGAGGTTGTTTCTTTCTTTATAAAAACTAAAATATTTTCTGACTTAGGTTTTCCCTCATGCCATATCTCTACATCACATCTCTATCCTACATGTGGAAAACAAAAGCACACAAATCAAATATGTTCACAACAAGACTAAAAACAAATCCTAGGTTATAGATATACGTCATATAAACTTATTAGAGTTCCCTAAAAGTATCAAAACATATTTTGCTTTCTAACAAAGTAGGCTCATTGAAATGTATTCAAAACATAGTTTAGTGTGAGGGTCTCCAAATGATTGCCTCATGGAGTAGCCATCACAATCCCACACAATAGTGATTAGATTTCAACATCAGGGAAAAATTGGAGGATAATCTCTTTTAGGGTTTTATTTATGTACATGGTTTTATTAAGGAAAGTAATGTTAGGAAATGATACTAATGCAATGAAGGAGAGAAATCTAAATGCAATGGTAAGAAAAGAAATTTAGGAAATGGATATTAAATGCAAATTAAAAGAACAATGCAATGAAATGCAAACAAAAATTAAAGGAAAAATGAAAGAGTAAAGCAATGGAACTAATTAAATGTAAATGAAGATATGAATGCAAGAATGAAACCAACTATGAAAGAAATTTCGTTCAAAACCACTTTAGTAAGAAAACAAACTAAAACTAAATCTAAACCCCAATATAACTGAAAAGGAGATCTAGGCACAATGCAAAACTTGAATTCCTTTTGACAAGAGCAACTTTGTCTCATAAAACATGCCAAACATTAAAGACACACATGAGCTTCAGCCATGAGCCCTCATATCTACTGCTCATATCACAATTCTCACCACACCAATGGGTTCCCCGTGATTTTGGAGAAAAATGAGTATAAATTCATATAAGTCAGTCACCATCATTTATGGGCCCCTCTTGGGTTCTCTACATCGAAATTCATGCCACAACCGTCCTTTCCCTGCAATAAATACAGGCTCTGCATTGGAATTCATGCCAAGTACGACAACTAACTTTATCATAATCATAACCAAATTTGACTGAAATAGCCAAATTTGCATTATCGCTAACTTGTTCTCGAGCTCTACTAAAACTGCTACCAGGTTTAGCCATTAGCTTGGCCAAAATCGATAAATTTAACTAGACCACAAATTTGGCCATGGTCAAAATTTAAATGGAGCTCTATTGAAATTTCCATATGCCAAGTTTGAATGGCTAACCGAGCGCTACCATGTGGTGGCCTCAAATTGGGCCACTTTAGCAATATGCCAGTCCACATCACTTGGCACTAGATTTCACAGTCAGTGCCACATGCTCTAATATAGGCATGAAATGTGTCGAATCTAATTGACATGTGGAATGTCCTGGTGTTGCTACATCATCCTGCTAACATTGACAGTATAGGATGCCAAGTAAAAAACTACTAGGTCATCCTTTGACTTTGACATTGATTTTTGCCCAGTTTGACCAAAAATTTGACTATCCGTAACTTTTTCATACGATATCTACCCGAGGTGTCATTCATGTTAATGGAAAGGTCTTTCCAATCTCTTTGAAATGGAACTATTTTCATCAACTTTTGAGCACTTTGATTTTTGAGGCTTCTCAGAACTTCCTTAATCATTCCTCCCTGCTAAAGTACTTTTAGACCCCAAAAGTTACATACAAAGGTTAGGCATGTTTTCTTTGATTTACATTAGAACCCATACTCTTCGCTACTTGACAAAGGCCTAAAATACCACTATGTTGCATTCATAAGTGATGTTATACGTTTCATCACTTTTACAAGCTTTTTCCCATCTATGGGGTCATAGAAGCAACAAGTGATTTAAAATGATGGTTCATCTTGTCATTCTATAACTTTTTGTTAGAAAATTGGAAAGATAGAAAGATTTTCTTATATTGATAATTACTTGTGATATTATAATGTTCTTATTAATTTTCTTATGTTGTTCTTTTATCTTTGTTCCATCAAGAAATCATCAAAACAAAACAAGAGATCAATGACCCCAGATGTAGGCACTCAGCCAAGGTTAAAACCCCTCTCTAAGGGAAAACCTAGTCAAACTCTTCCACTAATAAAATTGACATAGACCAAGACCTTAGACATAAATACCTTCCTCCTCCACCAAGTCAGCCTTTCCTTCCAATAGATTATCTCTCCCAAAGTCACCAAACGTTAGCTTTTCAAATGTAATTGCAACCCTTAATTTTGACCCTAGCTTCAGAACTTCGACCCCCAGCTTCAATACTGCGACTTTGATTTAGAAACTTCAAAAACTTCAACCTAGTAGCTTCACAAATTTGACCTTGGTGCACTTTCACAACTTCGAACTTGATGCACCTTCACAACTTCGACTTGGATGCAACTTCAAAGCTTTGATCTAGATTCACAGCTTCGATACAACGTCAAAATTTTGTTGCACGTGAGATAGAGAGAGAGAT